>JAJJWW010019533.1:0-41593 GCA_023531295.1 Papaver armeniacum | reverse complement strand
TTGTAGATGTATATTTTTCCTGTAGTGATAAATATTAAGCAATTACTGTTTTTTAAAAAGTGGTTAAGAAAAATAATACTTTTTAGTAATAATACTAATTAGTAAATTTAATATTACATATATGTACGCTAATAGTAGAAAAATTTACTTATTTTAAGAAAAAAAAAAAGTAGAATAAACAATTTTTAAGAGATATGTATGTTTTTGTCATTTTCTCCCTAACTATAGTTGAACCCGACATTTTCCCGGCACAATTTTGATCGTTTTTTTTAAATAGTTTTAGCTTTAGTTTATAATTTGCAACCATTCAATTACGTTTTTTACGGTAGCTCGACACACTAACGTTATCCTAAACCATTCAATTGATTATTTACATAGCTCGACACAGTAACGTACATCGGAAAATCATTTTTGTAAAGCTCGCAGAAATATCTAATTAATCCTAAGTATTGGATAATAAAAATATATTTATTATCATCATTAGTGGAATAATTTATATATTATCATTTTTAATTTGACATTTAATAAAATATTATCATGGAAAATTAATAGAGTATTTATGATGAAGAATTATGAAACCTTAATGACATGATAGATTTTGTCCGTTAGATGTATTTCTAATCCCAATCACAACCATCACTTATGACAAACGATTACATCCTTAGATTTATCTCTTGTGAGGACAAATCTGAACCGCCACTTACATAAGCAAAGTTAGCCAAACTGTGCTTTATATTATTGATTACCAAAATAAAAAAATTCCTTAGCCAGAATTGGGCAGTTAAGTAAATGGGGTGAAACTACCCTTGGACTAGGGTTTGCTTAATCTGCCCCAACAAAACGAAAAGATATTTTTTCATAGCCCCTTTTGAGTTTGGCCATAGTAATTAAGTTAGTAAATTTTACTCTTAAGTCATCCCAAAAAAAGAGTCAAGTTTTCCCCATAACCAAAGTCTAGTTCCGCCGCCATATGCAAATATGTACTACATTATGCTCGTTTGTTCACCTTCAGTCAATCCTCACAATCAGAGCAACAACCTAAGCCAAATTCTCCACAAAAAACAACAAAACTATAACTTAAAATGTTACAAAACTCAAATTCATTCTCAACCAAATATCATACAAAGAATTAACCTGGAATATTCTGGAAATTTCTTCTAGGGTTTCAGGAATAGACCGGTAGAAACGGGCCACTGGATATGGGTGAGCAAACCAATATATACAGGCTGCTAGGCTTGGTACGATAGTTATTTCCGCTAATAGTGATGTAGTTAGCCCGCATTAGTACCCAAATATTACGGTACAAACAGTAATGTTAAAGAATGTTAAGTAAACAAGTTTGAAGACAATTTAAAAATTAGGTGAAAAAAATACAAACCCACTTCATACCCCCAAATTTTGACCCCATCATTTCCCTCGTCACATGTCATCATCTAAACCTTATGTCAAAGAAGCCACTAACTATTTTGAAAAACAAAGGGTTCTGTAGGTTGAGCCATGAACTAATGGGGGAGCGACATGTACCGGGAGTTTTTTTCTATTATGCTCAACCGACCTTATAAATTAGTTTTACACTCAACAACACAACTTTTTAAGTAGACTTATTTTTTTAAAGATAAATAGATTTATAGAGCATAGGAAAACTAATCGTTTGATTCAGTCTCGTCGGTAACAAACTCAGGGTGAATTGTTCTTCTGATGACTGAATCTCTGAGATTAGTTTCTTCTGAAGAGTTTACAGCAGAGTTACTAAGATTACATAATTCATAAGATTTTTTTGTATCAAAAGCAATCGAAAGAATTAAAACATGGGAGATTGGTCTATCCAAGAATTTAGTATATTGTTCTTCCTCCCTTTCTTTGCTAAAAGATCAACTACTCTGTTAGCTTTTCTGTCGACAAAATTGAAACCCAAAAAGTGTGTTAAGTTGGCTGCTTTTTTTCTGACCTCCTCCAATATTTCCATACTTTGCCATTGGATTGTTGATTCTTTTCCTTGTAAGTGCCTAATGATTGCTTGATTGTCTCCCTCAATGACCAGATTTTGAAAGTTATTTGTGATGGCCCATTGTGTAGCTTGCAGCAGAGCTAGAGCTTCTGCTTCTTCAGCAGTGGAAGTTTTGAAGATGCCCGATTCAGCTCTGTTGAATGTTCATGTCCAACATAAGAACAAAACCAAAACCTGCATTAGTAATTTTAGATATCCAAGAGGCATCGCAGTTTATCTTACCAGTGTTCACTTCTGGGAATTTCCAGTAAGTTGTTGGTTTGATATGTCTGACTGTGTTGGATGCCAATAACCATAATGACGTGTTATATCTAGAGCAAGTTGTTCAGGGGGTCTAGACTTATCCTCAAAGATCCCGAGGCACCTCTCTTTCCATATAAACCAACATTTAGTTGCAGCAAGTGCTATCGAGATTGAATTCATGTCCCATGCTATCCATTCTTAGTTAATGTGCACCTGAGTTTGTCTTTTTTCAGGCTTCCCTCATCGGTTGTGTATAGTCTTATGTTTGTAATCTCCTGCACAGTTGAATTTTCAAATAAAGAATGTAACAGATCAAGAAATTTCCACTTTTTCAGTCTCGAGTCAATAAGATCGCACACAAATGTATTATAGTTGTGTTTCTGGAAGGAAAGGACTCCGCCAAAGTCTCTCCTATAGATGGAAGCCATTTATCTTCCCAAATGTTTATTAACATACCATTACCCGCTTCCCAAATGCTATACTTTCTAATGTTTATATCCCTTGTAAGATGCACTTTAAATCCAAAAAGCTTGAGATTTCTTCTTAGAGTGTATGGCTCCTGTTTCTTAAAGTACTTACCCTTGAGGATTTGAGCCCACAAGTCAGGGTTACTGACTAGTCTCCAAGCTATTCTACTTATCATAGCTTGGTTGACCTTGTTGGCTTCTTTAAAACCTAGACCCCCTTGGTCTATTGGGTTACATAAAAAATCAAAAGACTTTATATATATACCTTTCGAATTAGAGTGTTTTCCCCACCAGAAGTCCCTTTGGATTTTATTTATTTTTCTAGTTATCTTTCTTAGAAGAACAAAACAACCCATGTTAAATATTGGCATGCTGGAAATAACAGCTTTATTCAATACAATTTTACATGGTTGAGACAAGATTTTTCCAAGCCAGTTTTTTATTTTTTGTTCCATTTTTTCAATAATTTTATCAAATGCTTTCAGTTTTGATCTATCTATAAACAATGGTACCCCTAAGTGTGTATCTTTTATGTTAATCTTCTTTATCTTCATTAATCTGCAGATTATGCCCTTATGTTTAATATGCACTTTTTTACTGAAAAAAAGGCTTGGCTTTTCAAAATTTATAACTTGTCCTGATGCTGCACTAAAAGTATGCATGGCTTCTAACAAGTTCTTGCAGCTTCCTAAGTCTGCCTTAGTGAACAGATGCAGATCATCTGCAAAAAAGAGATGAGAGATTGGGGGTGATTTAGGCGTAATTTTTATCCCCTGAACTTTTTTTTGTGGTTTGTAAGTGATTTAGCAATCGAGAAAAAACTTCCATGCACAGTATGAAGAGGTAGGGAGATAGTGGATCTCCCTGCCTTATGCCCCTAGATGGTTTGAAATCCTTACAAGGATGGCCATTGAGTAAGACAACAATGGAAGACGTTGAGAGACATTGGTAAATTAGCTGACACCAATGTTCAGAAAAATCAAATGCAGTTAAGGTTTTTATCAAGAAATTCCAATTGACCCTGTCGATAGCTTTCGACATGTCAATTTTTAGCCCGATGTTACCTGTTTTCTTTTTGTTTTTTTTTCATTGAGTGAACTACCTCATAAGCTACGATGATGTTGTCTGAAATTTGCCTAGAAAAACGAAATACAGATTGTAGGGGAGAAATTATTTTTTCAAGAGATTTCTTAAATCTATTAGCCATTAGCTTTGCTATGATTTTGTAAGGAGTATTACACATGCTAATTGGCCTAAAATCCGCAGGAGATTTTGGATGTTTTTTCTTTGGAATTAAGAACAAGAAAAGTTTTGTTTAGTTCTGAGTGTTGTTTTATTTTAAAGAAATCCCGAATTATAAAGATTAACTGAGGCCAACTATCCCCGGCTTATGTTTGAAGAAACTTACCGGGAACCCATCAGGTCCCTGTGCTTTGTTTGGTTTAAGCTTTTTGACTACTTCCCATATTTTCTTTAGGGTTGGTATATTAGTTAGTTCTAAATTTTCCTCATTGGAGATACAAGGATTAATATGTGAGAAAATTAGTTCATCTGTGTCAGAAATAAGAAGTTAAAACTTCTTCGATTTCTAGTCTAGCTAGACAACTTTATCATTTTTTTCTTGTATACCATTTATGTTATTTCTTTTTCTTCTTTTCAGGGTTGTTACATGAAAGAAAGTAGTATTTCTTTCACCCAAAACAATTGTGTTGTTTCTAACTGTTGCTTGGCAATTTCTTCCATTAAGCAGACTTCATTGCCCACCTTTTTGTGCTCTAAAAAAATTAGACTAGTATTGCTAAATCAGCAAATATGTACTACTGTATTACATGATCCCCTTGTTGTGTACCACCGAATACCACCCATGATTTGCTGACCGACTTTCCTAATGAGGTTAAATTGTGACGCTAATTACGGATTTAATAATCCCGTCTTTGTATGTATATAGTTTTCTCCAATGTCTCGCAACCTCTTCCAACACAGATAAGTATTCGTTTTGATTTTGTTTTTTGATAGTAATTGTAATGTAGAGATTCAATTGTACATATAATCTTGCAGTGCAGTGCAACGTACTCTTAGTCTCTCCTTTCTGTTTTCCTTGGAAAATGTGCTGGAGAAGTTCAAGAGATGTATTATAGGATGGGTCATGGATTAGTTTTTTAGTACTCACGAGTTTCGAACCTTCAACGACAATCAACACTTCTTCACCATGAGATAGATGGGCCAAGAAAGATGAAATTCTAAAACGCTGCTTGGCACATTGTAGATTAGTAACAACATTTCATTTCGAGCATTGGTATAGGCATGAATGCTGCAAGGTGCGCATGTATGTTGGCTCATGCACCCTCTGTCATGTTTTGTTTGAAAGCTCGTTTATTAAGTGTGATGTATATTTTCATCTAACTTATGCGGCAAATAATCATCACTCATTTCTCATTCTTTTCGTTTGTGCTAGGGACTTCTCTGCTAAATATAAAAAGGCTTAGATCATGTAGTACATGTACATGTTTAACCTTTATAGACATCAAACGAGAATGGTAACTTGAATGGTAATTGGTGACGCTGTTATATATAGACATCAAACGAGAGTTGTACATGAAGTAAACTGCAAAATAAAAAACCGATCGAGTTACTAGCTACTTTCAGATGTATCAGAGGAAATTATAGTTCTAAAAGATGTAAGGATTTTGAGAACAAGTAAAACACTAAAAAAAAAAAAAAAATTAATTAGCAGGGGAATTAGTACATACACCACTAAAAAAATCATCAATTATTTGACTTACACTTTCCACGAGTTATGAACTTCATGAATCATGATCACAACAATATCATGCTTGAGAATTGAAGCGTGGCCTTTTTGGTGTTCCCAAGGCCCAGTCAGATAATGTGCGCTTTTTGATGGATGAATTCCGGCATGAGTTCGTTTATTGATCTCCAGGGGCAGGGAGTCGTAACGCTAACAGGTTTTTTTTATTGTTCAGAGTTTTGTTCGTGAAGACTGAAGAAGCCATGTCAAGCCTCCCAGAAGATATTGAAGCTGAGATCTACATCAAACTACCATTCAATTCCATCTTAGCATGCATGTGCGTATGCAAACCTTGGGTTACTCTACTTTCAAACCCTTAATTTATCAAAAATCACCTTCATCTAACAACTCAAAGTGACGATAATCTTAGACTCATGTTTATTCATTCCGGGTCGAGACGGTCAGATGATGAGAAACCTGTTATAAGTTCCTTAGATTATGCTTCTGTATTGCTGTTATCATTATCACGCGAAGATGAATGTAATGGAGTTTTTCGTATGGATTACCCTACTTACCCATTTCTGGTACGAGGATATTAAGGCCCTTAAAATATTGGGTTCTTGTGATGGCTTGATTTGCTTAGGTATTTCTACGACTATTACGAGTAAATCTGGATTTTGCAATTTTAGAAAAATTTATTCTGGAACCCATCAACGAATGAATACAAAGAAATTTACGAATGTAATTCTCCAAGTACAGATGATGATGTGTACCACGTCAAATATGGCTTTGGTTATGATAACAAGACTGATGATTACAAGGTGGTACGTATTTCGCAGAGATATGGGAATTACGAATGTTTAAATATTCAAGTTTATACAGAGCCGGGCCTGAGGGGGTGCAGGAGGTGCGATGCACCAGGCCCATCTCAGGCCAAGGCCTTCTTTCAAGCAAAAATATTAAGCCCACTAGTGACATATTTATGGTTTCTCTCTTCTATGAAACTGATTATTCTCGCTTTTTACAATACCAATCACTTTTGCAACTAGATGGAGTATCTCGGATATGTTATGATGGGGCTTTCCAACTTTGCGAGTGTCTGTTTTTCTTTTCAATCATTTTCATCGTTCTATCTGAATATGTTTAGACCTTATTTGGTGTTATCGTTTCGTATGCAGTTTTGAGTCTCAAATTTTGACATCAAATTTTAAACTTAACTTCTTTTTATGTGTTGTCATTGTTTATGCCTGTTTTGAATGGCGATTCTTATATGCAATTGCCTGCAGAATTTTTTTGGTTGTTGTTTATGTACATTTCTATGTGAATTATTCATTGTACACATTAAAATTACTTACATGCATTGACAATTTGTTTGTTTCCTTTGCAAAGGGAAATGCTTGCAAAAAAGATACAAAGCTCATCAATTTGGATGAAGTTCTGGATACCACGATGTCGTGCAAAGCAAACTTAAACATTCCATATTTACATCACTGTGAAACGGCACGGATAATTCCCTGGTATATATATATATCAATCGTCTTAGTTTCATTTTCTCATTGCTACTCGAAATTGTAGGGAAAAAAAAATTAAACGTAAATAGACCCTCAAGGGACATGTCAAGACCGCCCTAATACGCACATGATCGGCTCTGAGTTTATACATTGGGGTCAGATTCATGGCATGCTATTCAAGCCTCTTCTTACTTATTTGCTTCTGAATGGAGATACCTTACTTTGTTTTTCAACGGAGCTTTTCACTGGTTGGGCAAAGCCATTGCTTCCGAGGTATTCTCCACTGGAATTGTAGTCTCTTTTAGAGGTGTAAAACGTGTCGGCCCGAAGCCCTAATGATACGGTTGCGTGTTTCACGTACGTGCCATGTCGTCTGCGTCTTTGTCAACGATTTAAACGTCTTTGTGTGTATTATGCTTTACTAGTCAAAAAGCTAGGCACAAAGACAATACGGGCACAACACACGAATAAACGTGCTGGCACGCGTGCTATAAACAATTTGAAATCACTTAATGTATACATTAAGTCAGACATTATCACAAGAATTTAATTAGACATCATATCATTTGAATTTATTTCAAGTTAAATTAACAAGTTTATTCAATAAAAAGAAATAGCCCATCCAATATAAAATTGGATTATTATCATGTAAATTAATGTTCTGGTTAAATATAGGTTTACGCGACGTTATAATAACGATATTGAAATATATTTTCCAAATATTAAGGTATTATATGTGTTGTTATAAATAAGCCAACATAACATGTTAAAATCTAGCTAGAATAGTGACTATTTTGTGAAATATACAAAAAATGTGATGTATTATGCCTTGTTATATGGTGTATTTGTACATGTTATGACGTGCTCTCTTAACGCGTGTTGTCTTGGTGGGCCACGTGCTTATCCGTCTTTGCTGATGTTGTGTTGTTGCTATCGTGCCAATTAGTCAAAAACCAAGACATCCCATTTAACTAACGTCTTTGTGTCGTCTTTGGGCTAAGTCACGTCTTTCAAGCTGGGTACTCAAATTTTAAGCGTCTTTGTGTTGGGTCATTTTGTGCTCGTCTTTGCACAGTCCAATTTACACCTCTAATAACACCTCTGGAAGACCGCCCGACACCTCGAGAACAATACTGGGTCAAATAGTGAAATTTCAGAGAAGGCCGCTTCTCCAAAATTTTCTGTATAAACAGTTCATAGGAACTAAATTTCACTAGAATGTTGGGAATTCGAGGACTCAGGTGCCATGTGGCAAAACATAATGTACCATCATCTATCCGGCCACCACAACTACTGAAACTTACAGTAAAATAAGTGTTTCACTCAATGTTCACATTACCATAATAAAAAAGTCCTTGGCCAGAATAGTGCAGTTAAATAACCTAGTATTTTTAGGGGCCACTCAAAAAGATTTGGGGCCAACAATAAAACACAATAGGTTCACCCAAACCTAAATTGAGTTCACCCCTTATCTTTTTTTTTCGGAATGGCAAAATTGACCTTCAATAATCGGAAATTAAACATGAATTCGGTAGTTACTTTTCATTTAGTTATTGTTAGCAATTTTTTTTTTTTCTTCGCGAATTTTGGTTCTATATTATCTACCGATTATGGATGATGTTCTTAGAATTACACTAGCGAAACATAATCGGTAGATAACTATCTATTTTACCTACCGATTATGGTTGATGTTCTTCGTTTTTAAGAACTTCAACCATAATCCTGTGAGGTAAAGTAGATAGTTATCTACCGATTATGTTTCGCTAGTGTAAATCAAGACATCATCCATAATCTCGAGATACTATAGATTTTTATCTACCGATTATTCTTGATTCAAAAAATTCAATTATTCGTACTAAAAATAAGCCACGATCTGTAGATAATGAACACCATTAACTACCGATTGTGAACGTAGAAAATTTCAAAATTTTATTAAGTTTTGAAAAGTTGAATTTGGGTCCATGAACACAATCGGTAGATAATAAGCATCACTTATTAACACAGTTTACTACCGATTATGGTACGTATTTCGCAGAGATATGGGAATTACGAATGTTTAAATATTCAAGTTTATACATTGGGGTCAGATTCATGGCATGAGGTTCGAACCATTCCTTACGGGTCAGATTCATGGCATGCTATTCAAGCCTCTGCTTACTTCTTTGCTTCTGAATGGAGATACCTTACTTTGTTTTTCAATGGAGCTTTTCACTGGTTGGGCAAAGCCATTGCTTCCGAGGTATTCTCCACTGGAATTGTAGTCTATTTCGATATTGATACTAGCAATGAGAGACTTGAGCATTTCCCGCTCCCCGAAGTAATTAGAAAAGGCGGGGAGGAAGGAAAAAATATATGTTCAATGACTCTCGGAGTGCTGAGAGACAACATTTGTTTGGCTGTTGGTTATTTTAATTACTTATAAGACAACGTCGATATATGGATCCTGCAAGATTATGGAATGCAAAAATCTTGGACTAAGCCATTTACTGTTGCTGGATTATACTTTTCGTGTAGGCCAATTTGGTCTTTCGAAAACGGTGAGAATCTATTAGATACTTACAATAATAATAATTTAATGATATATGACCCAGAAAGTAGAATAGTTAGAAAAGCATTGCCTGGCTATAATACTAGTACTGATAGTTATAGGCAGGAGTCGAGAATTCTATATAGAGAGACTGATTTCAGCTAAATCAGGTAATTATGTAGAGAAAAAGAATAAGAATAAAAATATAGAGGAGCTAAGTGGCAATAATTGAAATTCTTAGTGTACCTTTCAGAAAGGTTAGTTACCGAAATTTGCATTTTAATATGCAACAATAATTTTTTGGTTTTTGGTAATTGTGCTGTATTGCTGTAGGGTAGATTTTGATACTGAATTCAACAATTAATTAATGGTGGGTTTGGATGTAGAATTTTAAAGTGAATTCATGGGCCTGAGATTGCTAGAATTATGTTTCCTCCTGATGTTTGATTTCTTAAATCCTTGGAATCACGTTTCTTACGGATTCGGTTTTCAAAGAAATCATCCATTTTAGTCGACCCTCCCCTAAGATTTGTTGGGAAACTTGTCAAAGGGATTTATGGACCCACTTTTTTTTAACTCCAAATCCCATATATATACAATTTTAAGATTTGAGGGTAATGTCAAATGGTACAAGGATTTTAATACAAGAAAACTCTATAAATCCTAGGAATTTATATTGAATTACCAAACACACAAGGAATTTACATGATTCCCAGAATTTATAATCCCATGGGATTATAAATTCCTGGAAACGGTGAATTCTGCAAACAAACCCACCATAAGGTTTTACCTATTTCCCATCCCACTTTCCCTAAATCCCATCCCCATTTCATGTATTCATTTTTGTAGGACTCTCTCTAGATTGGGTAAACAAAACTCAAAAATCAAATTCATCAACCACCGTCATTCTTCATCCTTCTCGTCAAAGCTCCACTTAATTTTTGTTGCAACGAGTTAAACTCATGCTACCACAGTGCCGTCTATAAGGTAGTATTAATTACTAAAGGATGCATCGCAAAACGAGAAGCATCGATAGCTAAAGGATTCATCGCAATGTCCAGTAGTGTTTTAAGGTATGATTTAGTAAAGGATTCATCGCAAAACGAGAAGCATCGATCACAAAATTGATTATTTAATCTTTCGTTTCTTCTTTGGACTTTTAAGTTTTTGTATCCATTGAAACTAAGGGTAGGAGACCTCGAATGATTACATACCATTTTCATCATATTTTCTTTACAATTAGGTTTTGATTGGATTTAATTACCCTTAAATACAACATTTTTTATACTAATCATCTTTTACGGTTTTCACAACAGTAAGAAAATGAAATAATCGCAATTCGATCTTATTACTTGATTAAGATGATAATTTGTTAATCAATTTTTAAATCCGATTAATTTGGTGGTGGTGTGGAAGTTTAGGCTAGTTCCGGAGATTAAGCATATCAGAGTTTTGTATACCTGATAATATAAGAGTTAACAAAATATGATTTTTGTAGCTGAGATGGGATTTAGGAGAACCATGGATGGGAAATAGGTAAAACCTTAATTAACATTAAGGCAATTGTATGTTTCGGCAATTGGTTATCTTTTAAGTTAATTTTCGTAGTAACATTTCTATGTGTAATGCTGGTATAATTGTCTTGAACAGTGTTTGTTTTTAAATGTAGACAATATTGTGCTTTTTTTGTTAATTCACAAACTATTTTTGAAATTCATATTGCGATTTATGTTGAAGTTCGAATGATTCGAATGATTTTTGATATGCCAGTTGAAAAATTGTGTATCTTTAGGTTTTCTCCTTGCACACATTAAGAGAGTAGTTAACAATCTGCAAGTTTAGTAAAGAAGCTAAAAGGAGAGCATATTTTTCATTATAAATCGTCCAAGAGTGCAAGAGATGTAGCTTGTCTGGAGTAGGAGCATGTATAGTTAGAGCTCTAGGCCTCTGGATGCCAATAAGACGCTTGCAACTCCATGCCAACACCCCAAATGCCATCAGATGCACCAAAATTAAGTGTCAAAGATGAGTTGTAAGTGACCTTGTTGTCCTATGACTATTATCACCTAAGTTGGTGCTATATTGAAAACAAAGGTTGTGAATGCAGTGAGTCTGTCCCTCAATTTGGTTGACTTGACCCTCATTTCTACATGATTTGGCTATTTCTAGATTCTAGTATATGGACTGCATTATCGTTAATAAGTAACCCTATATATACTCTTCAACACTACAATCTTCAGCACAATCTTTATTCAAGCTTCTTGATGAACCTACTACCCAGTGAATTCTGTGTGCAAACTTTGGTCTACTCTACTTTCTAGCCCTAAGGCTAAGATGATAGCCTTACCACTAGTGCTAAGGCTATCATCTTAGTATAACATGTATTCCAACTTGGTTGCCCTTGGCCTCAGTGTAGTGCAAGTTTCCAACCAAGAGTCTCAAAAAAAGTAAAATGGTTCTTGGCAGTTGGATCCAACAATCCTAACATCTCTGTCAGACCTTGTGCAGTAACTTTTTCAAATAAAACGGGAAATTTCCCAAAAGAGTTATCTTGTGTCTTGCCATTTCTGAGAAAATTGTTTTATGTATGATTGAAGTTTACTAGAATTTTGAAATCCAGGGGAGTCTTGTCTTCTATAACCTTGTGTAGGGGTTCTTCTTTAATAAAAACACACAACTCCTCCAAAAAAAATACGTGGCGGATATGATCCGATGTTGCAAAGTATGATATCCACAGTAGCTGCTGAAACTTTCAGGAGCGAAACCAGTGTTTTAATTTTTAGTTGTTTGGATTTTGTTCTTCTCTATGCTAACAATCAGCTGCGTCAACCAAACTCAGTAGCTTAAGATCCAATTTCATTCACAAATCCCTAATGGGCTTCACTAACCCAAATTTGAGTTCTTGGAAGATGGCTAATAGCAATTGCAATCAATTATTGTACATAATGTGCTTTGGCCTGTTCTAGAGATTCATGCTAATAACATATAATCTATAGGAGATGATCGGTTAGTTGTTCAGTGCTCACGAGTTTCCAATCTTCATGATAATCTGGCAGTTTTGCAGTTTGGTCTCGCATTTTATCCCAATGTCAATCCATATTTGGGTTTAGGCGTTAGGTCCATCTAAGACCCTCATTTTAGTCTTTCTTACTTGGAGCGCAATCACAACATTTTAACTTGTCTGATCGTAAATTGTGGTAAGCTAGTTGAACAAGTGTGATAAATATCTTCATCATGTTTATGTGATATTCATCACCTGTTTTAGCTTTGGACTTCTTCTCTCTATTTACTTTACATCTAAGTTGTGGTATATGGAAATTTGACTCAAAGTAGTGCATAGACATGTTCGAACTTTTTGTTTATGGAAAAACATACTTGGGATGTTGATTTCATATTTCTGAAAAACGATATTTAAGATGTTGGTGGACATTGATTTTCTACATGGTAAAGGATCGGAGTTAGTTCTGATTGGTAGACTTCTGTAAACATTCAAGCAAACATAACCTACTGGTATTACTTACTATCTACAAGTCTTTTTTTATAAGAATATTTTCTGAAAAAATAAAATCTTAAAAAAAATGGTTGGTTCAACTTTTATGGCGTGTATGTTTGCATGTAGAATGTTGGCAACCCAAGGGTTGTGCTTTAATGCAATTTTGTCCTGATATTCTTCTTTTTTTCATTTTGGAGTGATGTTGTTTCTAAGCAAGCTCCTATTAGATTATTCATTAATCATTATAAGAAATACAATTTCTTTGGTTAATTCACTTACCACTATTAATAAATGTATTTTTCTATACAAATTTATATAAATACCTTCGCGGAAGAGAAAAATCATTGACAATGGCAGTGTAAATTTTTTATGGTGTAAAAATATATGCCCCATAAAATCAATTCGTACCTCCATGCTTGTGCATTCTGTTATCAAGATTTATCTATCAAACAAAACTTCCGAAAAGGCTTCTCATTTCTTTTCCTGAAAAATGGTCTCATTGAAATCGATTTACACTAGAATGTTTTTTTTTTGATCGATCAAAGAGGATAGATTAAAAAGCACACAAGCCGTGTGCGGGATGATACAAATGACAAAGAGCATGAAGCCCACAGAAACAAAAACAAAACTAAAGTAAAGAAGTTCCCAAGAAATCAAAGAGTATGAGCAAAAGAAATCACAACTTGTGAAACAAACCTAACAATTGAAGAGCAGCTTGCAGACACTGGAGATTGTCAACTAACTGACTCGTCAGCGTTTTCTATAATTAGATCATCGTGGTTCTTTGCAAGGTCTCTAAACATTTCTTCACGATTAGACTTTAAAGTTGGAAACTCTAAACCTAATGTAAAGTAACACTTATAATTGAAATTGGATGTTAAATTATAACAAAACACCATGAAATAAAATAATCAACCTTCAAATGATGCTTCTTCTACCCTTGGAACAAGGAAGATACAAAGATTTGAGGTTCTTCTCTAATAATCTTCAAATTTCTACCCAATTCTAAGATTGGAAACTAGAAGATAATAGATGCATCTCTTACAAATTGAAATTTCTACCCAATTACAAATTGGAAATAACAAAGTGTTGGAGGCTCTTCTCTTAGGAAGGATTTAGGGTTCTTACACCACTTTTCTAAACAAAACCAAACTTTCCAAACTAAAGTAGAGCTAGGGTTTTATATATAATGGAAAAGCAAGGAAATAAACAAAAAGAAGTGGGGTAAAATTGAGAACATGAGTGGAAGGGTTGAAATGGTATTTCATAAATACCACTATGCATCATCCTCCCCTTCTTGAAAGAAATTCGCCCTCGAATTGTCATATTCTTCATCCGGATCATATTTGCCCCAATACGAAATCAAGCAAATTGATGCATGTAAAACACCCAATCATCATGCCCGTCATAAAATTATCTTGGCACTTGACGTGCTTCAATGCTATGTGGTCCGAAAATAAGATGAACTCATTCATGATTGCACTTCTTCCGTTCTTGAAAACTACTCGACCACGATTTCTTCCTTTATAATTACTCACCAAGTCTAACCTCTTGTGGTGATAGTCAAGCGCACAATCAAGAAGCAAAGAAACACCAAGTAGTTTTTCCAACTTTGAATGGTGACTAGCGTTATTATACATGTCTTCAAAGGAAGCCCAAGTTGGATCTACATAAGTAAATTTCTCTTTTCTTTGCTAATACTTGATAAATAGCTTGTTGTTAGGTGAACTTTTGTTTCATATTTCATCTCTTTAATGACATTTTCGGGTACGACATAAACATAACTTTTAAAATCATTAACAAGTTTGCTTACCTTTCTTCCCATGCTACAAGTGGTTTGGAATGCGTCATGCCTTGTCCCTCGATCACCATTGTCAAGTTCAAGCATGGAGTATTTGTTTACGACACCCAATCTTTGTATTTGATAACCGATGGTAAATTCTTCTTCTCTTCCTTCATTAGGTTCTTCATCAAATATGGGTGGCGACGTAGGATCAAAGTAAACATTATTACCAATATCACCTTCCTCAAAACTTGAAAAAATATCAAATTTTGGTGGAGACATTGTAGCAAATACCATGTGGGCAACATCATTACCAATCTCAACTTCCCCACAACTTGAGAAACTATCAAACTTTGGTGGAGACAATTTATCAAACATCTTGTGGGCAACTTCTTGATGCTCATACCCACCAATTGAAGTTGAACTCTTTAGCTCCACTTCATCTCCATAGTCATTAGGAAGTTCAAAATGAATCCACATAAAGACATTCCAACTTCTTAAATTTCTCTTCTACTAATTGATGCATTTCATCAAACATCTCATATCTCATTTTATTCAATAATCCCATTACTTGAACATTACTTACTTTTACTTCCCATCCATTTTCATTCTTCTTTTGATATCATGATAAAACACCATAAGATTGAAATACCCAATTTAAGAAAACTACCAAGAAAAAGAAACACAACCCAAAATACTTGATGATGATATTAGTATCTTAACCAAACCTTCCCCCAAAAAATCAAACCAAAGCTCTTGATACCAACTAATGTAAAGTAACACTTATAATTGAAATTGGATGTTAAATTATAACAAAACACCATGAAATAAAAATAACCAACCTTCAAATGATGCTTCTTCTACCCTTGGAACAAGGAAGATACAAAGATTTGAGGTTCTTCTCCTAATAATCTTCAAATTTCTACCCAATTCTAAGATTGGAAACTAGAAGATAATAGATGCATCTCTTACAAATTGAAATTTCTACCCAATTACAAATTGGAAATAACAAAGTGTTGGAGGCTCTTCTCTTAGGAAGGATTTAGGGTCTTACACCACTTTTCTAAACAAAACCAAACTTTCCAAACTAAAGTAGAGCTAGGGTTTTATATATAATGGAAAAGCAAGGAAATAAACAAAAAGAGTGGGGTAAAATTGAGAACATGAGTGGAAGGGTTGAAATGGTATTTCATAAATACCACTATGCATCAAGACCCCATAAAGAACCAGACTCCAATAATTTGTCTTCCGATACTTTGTTAGGAGCTTTAGGTTTAGGGAGGTTTTTCTTTTTTGAACTTGAAAGGGTACCATTTGGGAACATACCTGTACCTTTGCATTTTATACTCAATTTCATACCAATTCCTGCAATTGACTTGGATGATGACGGTTTTGCGCGTACCTTTGAATCTTCCAAAACTGACTGCGAATTGGCTATTTCCCCTCCATCTTCTTCTTCCTCATCTTCATCTTCTTCTTCATCTTCGAAACCATGAAACCTATTATGGGATTCAAAACCAGGGGGATGGCGGGATCAGTTGTGGACAAGTTTATACCTTCCACAGCTGGTTGACCAATTTCAGGAATAGGATGCAAGTGCTTTTTGTTTTTCGTTTTTCCAGCGCATGTCTTTCTTTTATAAGAAACCCGATCACCAAGAAACTTTTCTTCTTCAATTACACTAGCATGTTGGAAATCCCGGGGACTCTTGTGCATCTGCTTTAATAAAACACTTAACTTCTTTAGAAAAATAAGGGCAGAGAAAGTCTCATGTGGAAAAACATGATTTTACAAGATATCCAAACCAGCTCAAACTTACAGGAGCAAAACCCGTGTTTCACTTTTTGTTTGTTTGGATTTCCTTCCTCTTCTCCATGGTAAAACTTAGCTGAAGTTAGCAGAATCCTTAGCTCAAAATCCAAATTGGGCAGTTCACTGATGCTACTCACCATGCTAACATGTGCCACATTACATTCATTTCCACCACCTTCAATCAATCTTTACCATTACCACCAGAACAACAACACCACACCTCAAATTATTCACAAGAGGAGCAGTAAAATTGTTACATGAAGTAGCGGGAAGAATTTCTTGGATTTGTTTCCCATAAAATCAGATTAAAAACAATATTTTGTCCACTTAAATTTGGGATCTTTGAATTTTATATTCAACTTAAATTAAATTATCAACCTCACAGTTATCGCCCAAATTGCATTTTCCATTATGGTTGCCGTATTTCGTGGTTTGGACATGGAAAATAAAAACAAATCAGTTATATAGGGTTGTTTCGTAGGAAGAACTCTTGGATATGAAACCTTTTTATATCTTAAACTTACCCCATTTTATTATTGAAGGTTTTCATTTTGTCTCTTGCAAGTTTCTTCCAGATTTTTTTTTTCAAAATAAAAAGGTTTTTTCATTTTGCACCATTATAAATTTAGCATTATATTTTGGTCTCACACATTGTTCTGATATCCATAAATAAACCCTGTAACTTTAGTCATTGCTACAACGTTACATGGACATGAAGTGCATGCACGCAATTTACCTTGGCAGTCATAGAATTTGGTAAGCTGTTAGGTCATAAACCAACCCTGTTTCAGCCAGAAGATTCTCTATACACGTAAAGAGTTTCATAGTATATATAGTTCGCAGTTTTGACCTCGGGTAATTAGCATACCGAATGATATCAAAGAATTGTCTGTATATAGGAAATGGGTAATTGAGAATTTGAGATGGTGGTGGAAATTGATTTTTTATACAATGTGATTGATGCTTTGACCTTGGTGGACTCCACGGGTTAAGTATTGGTTCTGTATATCATCCAAGGCTTGATTGGAATTCTTCGGAACTCTTGTTGAGCCAGAGAAATCGTTCTTGATGGAAAAGTTCTTTGGAAAATTCTTCAGCATTCTTTTTGATTGTATATCATCTAACTACTAAAACGGAAAATTTGAATTACAGACTTCACTGATGCTTCGGCTATCGTTGCAGATGTAAATAACTCATGTCAATTGGAAATTTGTAAATTTAATAATCTTTTACTCTCTCCTACGGAAAAATTTGTTATTTTTAATATTTTATTTTCCGATAATAATAAGTATAAAGAAGATTTTGGAATTTGAATTTGAATTTGAATTTAAAAGCATTTTAGAGATTTTCTTTTGTATTAGTATGATTATTTAAGTTTCATGATCATAATGTTGGGATTCCTTGAAAGAAGTATTGACGATGGTTTTCAAGAATTATTTCATGATCACAATGTTTTTGATATGTCGTTGCAATTTCATAGCTCTTAGTCTTAATCCTAAAAAAGGGTGTAGAAGAAGTAAAATATATTTGACCTATTAACCTTATCGGAAGTGTGCACAAAATCATCTCAGGTATTAGTGAAGCGTCTTAAAGTATACCTCTTTACTCCAGTTACATTTTCCGAATCTATCTTTAATAAAGGAAGATAAATTCTTGATGGGTTGATAACGAACGAATAAGTGATACTCTAGATTCCATTAAAAATCTCTGGGGTTGGTTTGCAAGTTTGATAAGGTGAATTGGAAATTTTTAAATCGATTCTTATTTAAAATGGGTTTTGGTGGTGTTTTTTACTTCTTGGGTTCGAAACTCCGTATCCTTCTCAAAGTTCTCGGTGTTTTCAATGGGTCGTCTTATGGATACTTTGGTAGTGGAAAGGGATTACATCAAAGTAACCCACTTTATCCTTTTCTTTTCACTATTATGGGGAAGTCTTTAGTAATATATCGAGCAAAGCAAAAAAAATTAAATCAAATTATGGGTTTCTAGGCGAAGGAGAGGGAACCAAAACCAATCATTTGCAATTCGGCGATGATAACATTTTATTTCTTGGTGTTAAAAGTGACCGGGCTTCATCGCCTTCTTTTTTTTTGTTTTGAATTAATTTCGGACTTGAAGATTATTTTTTTCTAAGAATATAGCTTATTTGAGGTTGCACTCGAGTTAAATATTTTTCCAACATGTTACGTTGCAAGAATGGTAACCTAGCTTCTTACTATTTATCACGATCTTGCGTTTGGTAGGCAAGGTGGTAGGAACGCGAAAATAGGAAAAATTTCCCGAATCTTGTGTAAAGAGACTTGCTTCATGGAAGGGGAAAACACTATCAAGAGGTAAATTAACTATCATTAAAGGTGTCTCGGCCAGTTTACCCATTTGCTACATTTCCATTTTTATTGCCTCTTGATCCATAACTGAGAAGGTTGATAAAACTGTTATAGATTTTTCATGGTATGATGATCCCAAAAAAAAAAAAGAATTCATAATGATGGTTAGACAATTGTCTCAAAACCAAAGGAAAAGGGTGCTATTAATTAGTGTTCGAAGGACCAAACAAGTGAATTCGACTTTACTCTAGAAATAGTGGTGGAGATTTGTTTAGAGAACGAAGCCTTGGGCGAATTAAAGATTATTGCTGAGAAACATGGGAAACATCTACCGGATGGAAAACTCTCCAACCCTATGGATCAAAAGGCTGCATGTGGTTTAAAGTTTATAATGATCTTCAACATTTCAATACAAATAGAAGATTCAAAATTCCATTTCATTTTCACCATCCATGACTCCCAAGAGGAACAAGTTCTTGACAGAACCCAAAACCTCCAAAGAAATTGATGCAACAGTTATATTAAGAACTAAAATAAGTACTCCAATTGGTGATGATTGAATCAAAATTAATACCCTTTATAACTTTATCATTGCGAACCTAACAACAAGCTTCAATCCTCACTTGCTTTATGACCTCAGTCACATTAAAGTTAATGTTTTCCAAAACTAAAGCATTTCTGGAAAACAAATTATTTTCTCAACACCTTAGATAGCTAGACAAAGGTCAAAATTTAATAATTTTTTACTCCCTCCCACGGAAAATGTTTGTTATTTGTAATAATTTATTTTCCCCCTTAGAAATAAGTTTAAAGCAGATTATGGAATTTGAATTTGAATTTAAAACTATTTTAAAGATTTTTTCGCATTAATACCTTTATTTAAGTTTCATGATCATAATGTTGGGATTTCTTAAAAGAATATTTGACGATGGTTTTGAAAGAATTTCATGATGACAGTGTTGTGATATGTCGTTGAGAAACAATTTCATAGCCCTTATCTCTAAGAACACGGGTATAGAGGAAGTAAAAGATTTTCGACCTATTAATCTTATCGGAAGTGTGCACAAAATCATCTCTACTAAGGTCTTAGCGAAGTGTCTTAAAGTCAACCTCTTTACTCCAATTTCGTCATCTCAATCTATCTTTATTAAAGGAAGATAAATTCTAGATGGAGTGTTGATAGCGAATGAACGTGTGGACTCTAGATTTCGTCAAAAATCTTTGGGGTTGGTTTGCAAGATCGATAACGTGAATTGGAATTTTTTAACTGAAAATATTATTCAAAATGTGTTTTAGTGGTGTTTGGAGAGCTTGGATTCGAAATTCCATATCCTTCTCAAAGTTGTCGGTGCTTGTTAAAGGGTCATCTTATGAATACTTTGATAAGTGGAAAAGGAATTCGTCAAAGTGATCCACTTTCTCCTTTTCTTTTTACTATTGTGGTGGAAGTCTTTATTAATACGTTGACCAAAGCACAAGAATTAAATCAAATTACGGGTCGTGATGCAAATGATGATACCATTATTTTTCTTGATGCTAAAAGAGAACAAGTTGAAAGATTCGTTACCTTCTTCTTTGTTTTCCTTCAGACTTGAAGATCATTTTTTATAAGGGTATAGCTTATTTGAGGTCGCATTCGACGAGTCAGTAAAATATTTTGCCAACATGCTATGTTGCAAGAATGCTTATTTTCCTACTATCTATCTTGATATTGCGTTGGTAGACAAGGTGCGAGGAACACAAAAACGGGAAAATTTTCTTAAATCTTGTGCAAAGATACTTGTTTCATGGAAGGGGAAAACACTTTTTAGAGGAGGTAAGTTAACGCTCATTAAAAGTGACTTGGATGGTTTTCCCACTGTTGATGATGGATTTTTGACTAACATTCAAATCGTAAAATCATAATTTATACATTTCAGACCTAGTTTTTGAAGAATATACGAAATTCATATTCTAGAATTTATACATGTGTTTGTGGGTGAAAATGGTTTCTGCTGATTTCGGTAATTTCGGGTGTGTGTGGGTGAGAAATGAATTTAAACCCTAAACAATGTACTGCAAGGGAGTAATTTAGATTCGAGAGATCAATCTGTACAAGTCCGGCCTAAACCAAGAAATGGTCGTTCCAGACTTTCTTCGGTCACAAAGTGGAGGAGAATGGGTTGGTTTTGGGGAGGGAAGCAAGGAAAGTGATGAGACCAGAATAGTTAATTCTGGAAGAGTAGTTGTGTTACGAATTATCACAAAGTGGGAAGCTAATGATGAAAAGCTAGCAAATGTTTTTGAGTGGTGTATGCTCCTGACTGAACTTGTTGTTCGGTGGAAATAAGTAAGACCTATTTATACAACTCGAAGTGAAATGTACTCTGGTCTCATTAAGGAATAGAAAAATGTGTGAATAAATAGGAGGAGGTGGTAACGTTGACGCATGGAATTGATGTTCCATAAAACCGTTAACGCTTGGAATTGATGTTCCATAAAAAGAACATTTCACCATTAACTCCCGTATTTAATAACCGCCTCATCCTTATGACACTTCCTTATAACGGGCGTAGTGTACGCCGCACACTGTAAACCGCCAAACCAATACCCAAAGAGGATCCCCTAGTTTGTGATATGTGTTGATGTCTCGAATGTTTTTGTAGAAAACACGTAGCATGTTGTTGTTGCTCTGCAAGTCGACCGGGGAGACTTGCTAGCTTGGTGACCTTAAATGGTCGAGATTTTGCATCTCAAGAGGAAAGATAGCCGTTGATCGTTGCACGCTTTCGTTTTGGTAGCCGCGTAGGAAAGGCCAGCATGGTGACGCAGTTAGGTTGGCATGGCATGGCATGGTTCGGCGTGGACAAAATTATGTTTTCAGGCCAAAGGTTACCATGCGTCGTCTAGCAACCTTGGATGGCTAGGATTTGTGCACAGGATTGAAGGCGACTGTTGATCGTCGCATGCCTTCATTTTTTGGTAGTCACGTAAAGGGGAAGGCCAAAGATGGTGGCGCGGTTAGGTTGGCATGCCGTTAGGTATGGCATGGTTTGGCATGTCAAACTTAGGGTTTTGGCCAAAGGTTACCATGCGTCGTCTGGTAACCTTGGATGGCTAGGATTTGCTCACGGGATTGAAGGGGACCGTTGATCGCTCCCGAACGCCGTTTTTGGTAGCCGCGAAGGGAAGGCCAGCATGGTAGCGCGTTAGGTTGGCATGTCGTTGGCATGGCATGGTTTGGCGTGGCCAAAATTAGGTTTCGGGCCAAAGGTTACCATGCGTCGTCGTATGGTAACCTTGGATAGCTAGGGTTTGCTCACGGGATTGAAGGGGATCGTTGATCGTCGCACGCCTTTCGTTTTTGGTAGCCGCGTAGGAAGGCCAGTATGGTGGCGCGGCTATGTTGGCATGCCGTTGGCATGGCATGGTTTGGCGTGGCCAAACTTAGGTTCCGGGCCAAAGGTTACCATGCATCGTCGGTAACATTGGATGGATAGGATTTGCCCACGGGATTGAAGGGGACCGTTGATTGTCGCACGCCTTCATTTTTGGTAGCACGTAGGAAGGCCGGCATGGTGGCGCGGCTTGGTACGTTTGGTATGTGGGGCCATGGGCTTAGCATGTCGTTGGCACATGGTGCTGGCTAGTATGTCTAGAGGCCAAGGCAATGTGCGGTTTGGCTTGGCATGGTGGGGGCCAAGGTTTGGCATGCCGGTGGCACATGGCGCGGCTAGCATGGCTAGGGCCAAGGCAAGGTGCGATTTGGCTTGGCATGTTGGGCCTAGGGTTTGGCGTGAATGGTTTGGCTTGGCATGGTGGGGCCAAGGGCTTGGCATGCCATGGGCGCATGGTGCGGCTAGCATGGCTAGGGCCAAGGCAAGGTGCGGTTTGGCTTGGCATGTGGGGAAAAGGGTTTGGTAGGTGTGGCTGGCATGGTTTGCCATTGGCACAAGGGTGCGGCTAGCATGGTTGGCATGCCTTAGCGCGGTAGGTGTGTTGGCATGGTTTGCCATTGGCGCGGGGGTGCGGCTAGCATGGTTGGCATGCCTTGGCGCGGTAGGGTGTGGCTGGAATGATTTGCCATTGGCACGGGGGTGCGGCTATCATGGTTGGCATGCCTTGGCGCGTGAGGTGTGGTCGGTATGGTTTGCATCGTTAACCTTAGTGCGGCTAGCATGGTTGGCATGCCTTGGCGCGAGTAGGTGTGGGGCATGATTTGCCATTGCACAGGGGGTGCACGTCGATGGTTGGCATGCCTTGGCGCAGTAGGTATGGGCCGGAATGATTTGCTATTGGCACGGGGGTGCTGGCTAGCATGGTTGGCATGCCTTGCGCGGTAGTGTGGATGGCATGAGTTGCCATTGGCACGCACAGTGCGGGCTAGCATGGTTGGCATGCCTTGGCGCGGTAGTGTCGTGGCATGATTTGTCATTGGCACATGGGTGCGGCTAACATGGTTGGCATGCCTTGGCGCGTAGGATGTGGCTGGCATGATGAGCCATTGGCACGTGCGGTGTGAGAATTAGGGTTTTGGCTTGTCGAAACCTTAATTAGCATTTTAAAAAAAAAGGTACCCTTGTAATTTTCTCGCGGAACAAATTAAAGGGTTCAATAAATGTGCTTGGTTTGGACATTATTAATCAAGTTACGGACGTCACCGTGTCGACTAGGGTTTACGACTTTACCCCTAAGTTAAAAACCACCATCAACATTAAGTCCCACAGCTTAGCTCGGAAAGTGCCTTGTTGCAGGTAAGCATATGATGGTGACAGACGAGGACAGAATTGAAATGTAGAACATGCAAGATGGTCGGAAAGTCCACTAACCTTATTCGAGCGGTAAGGAGAGTTCATGATCCCGTGTTTGGGCGGCCTTGCATAGCTTTTATTTGCTTTGTGTAGGCCGTGAAATGGTGAGGTGAGAAGCATCGGCTTAGTTCGACCGCTCATCATCTTGGCTGGGTTAGGGAATATCATGACGCTGGCTTGGCGAGTCGGTGTCGGCGCGGCAAGTCATGGCATGGACGACTTGGAATGGGAGCCGTAAGCGTTGGTCGGCTTGGAATGAGGCCGCATCGCGTCGCTCGGCTTGGAATAGGAGCCTCGGCGACATTGGTGGAAACTTTGAATGGAGCCCTCATCATTAATCGGCTTGGAATGGTGGAAATGGTGATGACGCCGGAACTTCGGCTATCGAATGGTGGTGATGGCACAACTTTGTCTAAATTAGGGTTTGGCATTCTGAAACCCTAATTAGCGCTCCTTAGTAGAATTATTGTAGAATTCTCGTACAAACTCGGATTTTGACGATCCGCCCCTCCATCTGACCGAAAAAGAATTTCCTATCCCCTTACGAGGGAATATTTATGTTTTGAGCTTGTATAGGAGGTAAAAACGGCCCGACAGTGAAACTCAGGAAGAATTCAGAAGGGAAGTTGCGGGCCCGAGTGGTATAGTCGCGCCCAGTCATCTATTCCCGTTCATGGAGCAAGTAGGAGTCTTCATTCTGTTCAAACTCTAGAAAACTTTGTCCGCATGAAAAGAGGTATCAACCCTCTTTTGTTGTTAAATCTGGATCCGTGATTTAAATCCGTAGTGTCTCTCGGTGGATTCCAAAATTACCAAAACTCCACTGCATTCTTGGGATGAATGGATGAAATACATGCTCGGCGACGATCATGTCAGCGCTAATCTTGGATATTTTTGTTGCGTTGTCGGCCATCCTTGACTTTAAGTTGTTCAGTGTCTGTATCTTCTGATCGCGATGATGATATGTTATGGATGATTGTATGGTAGAAATCTTCCGAAGACACAATTTGAAATAGATGAGTTGGGAGACATTTTGTAAATCGTTGTCTTTCTCAGGTCTTCAAGGACTTTGTTCCAAGAGACATCCTTGAACCACTTCTAAATCTTGGACTATCATATGGAATGGGACGCGGTGAATTCCTCAGTTATATTACCGTTTGATCCGATAGTCATGGCCGAATATGTGAAGTATCTCTGCGGTGTGCTTTTGGAGTCTTCGGTGCATATGTACGGCTTCATGTTGAGAAATTCTTGCGTAAAACTTCGACAAAGTGATGATGTTGAATTAGATACAACATGGTTGAGGGGAGTGAAAGCGTCCCATGTTGGTAGTCCCAATGTGTAACATAGTTTCATTGCATCGCCTTGAATCCACGTCCACGGGATTTGATGCAAGATTATTGTACTTTTCTTGATGCCACGTGTGGCTCCTTCTATTTCTTGAGAAAAATGTTGCATCCACGTCTCCGGTTTTTCTCGATGAGTCTTTGATAGTGAAGGGATTCCGTGTAAATCCTCGGTCCCCAAGTATGGCTTTGTAGTGATTCTTCTGCTGCGGGTCAAGCTCGTCCAGTGTCCACAAATGAGCGGTATTGGTTCTTGGTAGTAGATGTAATCAGGCAGAAATTACATTGTCGTTGGAACAAATTAGGTTGGCCGAAATTGCATGGGCATCCATGGGAGTAAAAGGATTGGGCCGGATGCGTAAGCGAGCAAACCTCCCATGATCACGAGTTTTGGGGATAGGTCAAAAGGTGGCCATGACTACGAAGATTGTATGGCTTTGACCATAATCCTTGAGATGGTGAGTGTCTTGGCACGACCCTTTGCGGAAGGGGAGGGCGTTGAAGTGGCTTTGGTTCTTGGAGAGGGCGTTGAGACTTAAAGAGCCAAGCGGCGGCTTCTGTTTTGGATCTGGAGAAGCTTATGGAGAGAAAAATCGAAGTGGAGCAGTCTTGGAGCGAACCTTGAAGCGGGAGCGATTCTTAGGAGGACGTGGAAGCGAGGCCCAGTCATGTCAATCGGCATGCTTTCTTGATGCGGTGCGGTTTAGGGATGGAAATATGTCTTGACGCTACACCTTGGAGAAATATAGAATCTCACATAACTGTTTCATCCACAGTTGCGCGACTTTGTGGGCGAAGTCCCCATCGTCTCTGTGTCCCGACGGAAGAGGGTCTGTGAACTCGGAGGGTTCTTTGATCCCCTTTGTTTTCGATTTTGGAGAAGTCGTTCTGATATTTACGTGTGATGAAATTAGATTGCTTGATCCCTTCTACTGGGCGTTCAAAAGCAACGTGGGCCTCTAAATCTATAAACGCAAATCTGTTGAAGTGTCTTTGTCTTTTCATTAAATCAACAATGGTAAAAGGAGGACGGCTTTTTCGGCTCTTCCGGTATCTTTCCCGATGGTAGAGTAGCAATGTCTCTGGTGACGTTGGATCTATCATGCTTGAAGAAACGTTGGGGTGGCGGGCGGCTGGTTCGGTGGGTGTATCATGCGGAGATGGCACGGTTTTGATCACGGGAGTCTTTGGAGCCATGGCGCTTGCTTTGAAGGGTGAGGATGAAGCGCCTTCGCGCCGGGTTATGGAGCGGAGAAGATGGCGCCGGGAAGGGCGCAAGCTGTTAGCGCTGGAAAGGATGCAAGTTGTTAGTGCTTGGCCATCGAGCGAAAAGCTAGCCTGAAGGGATCTGGTATTGGTGGTGACCGGGGTGTGGCATTGTGGCCGGCATGCGTGTTTAACATGTGTGCCCGACATGTGCGTCTGGTAAGCGCGTCGGCATGCGTGTCCGGTAAGCACGTCTCGGCATGCGCGCACTGCGCCTAGCATGCACGTCATGGTATTATCTTGGGCGCAGACTGTTGGCCCTGGAACTTTGGCTACCAAGCGGTGATGATAGCGCTGGTGGCTTCCCGGTCAGTGGGGCGGTGGAAACCGGTACTTGAAAGGCTTGCGGGGTGGATCACGGAATCTTGTGGTGTTAGCGGTAATGTGGTAGCAATAAAGTGGTAAAGCATATTCCCATTTATGTACTCCAGCGTTTCTCTTTCAATTTGTTTTCTTGTTGGTGCAAACCCTAGCCATAGGTATGCCTTCCTAAAATCAGAGAAATATTTTTCTTACGAATCGGATGTAAACCCTCGCCATGGGTATGCCTTTCATAAACTTGTGGAAATACTTCATCATAAACAATTCCTCTTGAATACCACCGTAGTAACGTTGTCTACCTCTCATGAATAGTAATCGGTATTCATTATTATGTAAAGTAGGCGCTACGGGTAGGTGACTGTTTTTTTTTTTTTTTTTTGAAAGGAAAACAAAGAGCCTAGTTCATGGTTCATTTTTTTTTTCTGGTTTTTGGATTGATAGATGATTGCTTTTTATAAGAGTTTTGGATTATTTTGGAATAATGTTTTTTTTGATATGCTAAAGTCTCGAATTGGAAGTGTAAATAACAAATCATCTCTGGAAAGTTGTGAAACCGTGAATATTGCATGATGATGGAAAGCATGGGAACAATATGGCTATCGGTTTTATTATCTCCGTAAAGATTTGAAGTAGTAGACCATGTATTTTGTCTAGGCAAGACTTACTCGATTCTGGATCTCGACGAAAAATGAATCTTCCGTGTGTGAAGTCCGAGTTTTGTGGGAAGCATCCGCCGTGATGTGTAAAGTCCCGGTCGTCTCCGAGTCACTTGCTAATCGAGTCGTCGATCCCGGTGGATCGTTTTCTTTAACCTCTGGGAAGTCCCACGCCCTTGTGGTGTCATGGGACGTGTGTCGGGTCGTCTGCACTGAGTCGTCGATCCCGGAGCAGATCGTATAGGGTCATCTGGTAGCTGAGTCGATCCATGAGCGGATTTTTTTCCTCTACCGTTCTGATGTCTGCATCGAAGTATGAGATTGAGGATTGAAAATTTGACATTATAACCGAAAGATCAATCTCCCACTGTGGTAGCCAATTGTTTGTGGGTAAAAATGGTTTCTGCTAATTTCGGTAATTTCGGGTGTGTGTGGGTGAGAAACGAATTTAAACCCTAAACAATGTACTCCAAGGAGTACTTTAGATTCGAGAGATCAATGTATAATTAAGCCTAAACCAAGAAATGGTCGTTCCCAGGACTTGCTTCGGTCACAAGTGGAGGAGAATGGGTTAGTTTTGGGGAGAGAAAGCGAGAAAGTGATGAGACCCGAGAATAGTTGATTCTGGAAGAGTAGTTGTGTTGACTTGTATCGAAAGTGGGAAGCTACGAGATGAAAAGCAAGCAAACGTTTTACGAGTGGTGTATGCTCTGGCGACCCGAACTTGTTGTTCGGTGGAAATAGGTAAGACCTATTTATACAAGTCGAAGTGAACGCACTGCAGTCTCATTAAGGAATGGAAAAATGGGTGAATAAATGGGAGGAGGTGGTAACGTTAACGCATTGAATTGATGTTCCATAAAACCGTTAACGCATGGAATTGATGTTCCATAAAAAGAATGTTTCACCATTAACTCCGTGTATTTACTAACCGCCTCATCCTTATGACATTTCCTTATGACGGGAGTAGTGTACGCCGCACGCTGTAAACCGCCAAACCAATACCCAAGAGGATCCCCGCTTTGTGGAAAACATGTAGCATGTTATTGTTGCATGGAAAGTCGCACCGGAGACTTGCTAGCTTGGTGACCTTCGACCGTCGAGATTTTGCATCTCAAGAGGAAAGATAGCCGTTGATCGTTGCACGCTTTCGTTTTAGTAGCCGCGTATGGAAGGCCAGCGGTGGTATTGTTAGGTTGGCATGCCGTTGGCATGGTATGGTTCGCATGGCTAAACTTAGGTTTCGGGCCAAAGGTTACCATGCCTCGTCCGGTAACCTTGGATGGCTAGGATTTGCTCTCGGGATTGAAGGGGGACCGCGATCGTCGCACGCCTTCGTTTTTTGGTAGCCGCGTAGGAAGGCCAGCATGGTGGCGCAGATTAGGTTGGCATGCCGTTAGCATGGCGAGGTTTGGCGTGTCCAAACTTAGGTTTTTTTGCAAAAGGTTACCATGCGTCATATGGTAACCTTGGATGTCTAGATTTGCTCCTGGATTGAAAGGGGACCGTTGATCGTCGCACGCCTTCGTGTTTTGCAGCCGATGTAGGAAGGCCCGGCCCATGGTGGCGCGGTTAGGTTGGCATTGCATGGTTTGGCATGGCCAAACTTAGGTTTTCGGGCCAAAAGCTATAATGCGTCGTCTGGTAACCTTGGATGGCTAGGGTTTGTTCTGGGATTGAAATTAAGGACCGTTGATCGTCGCACGCCTTCGTTTTGTAGTCGCATACGGAAGGCCAGCATGGTAGCGCTTGGCTAGGTTGGCATTCCGTTAGCATGGCATGGTTTGGCGTGGCCAAACTTATGTTTTGGACAAAAGGATACCATGCGGTCGTCTGGTAACCTTGGATGGCTGGGATTTGCTCCCTGGATTAAGGGGGACCGTTGATCGTCGCACGCCGATTTTAGTGCCGCATAGGGAAGGCCAGCATGGTGGCGCGGCTAAGGTTGATATGCCGTTGGCATGGCATGGTTTGGTGTGTCCAAACTTAGGTTTTCGGCCAAAGGTTACCATCGTCGTCAAATCGGTAACCTTGATTGCTAGGGATTTGCTCCGGGATTGATGGGGGACCGTTGATCGTCGCACGTCTTCGTTTGTGGTAGCCGCCTAGGGAAGGCCAGCATGGTGGCGCGGCTAGGTTGGCATGCCGTTGGCATGGCATGGTTTGGCGTGGCCAAACGTAGGTTTTTCGGGCAAAAGGTTACCATCGTCGTGTGTGGAACCTTAGATGGCTAGGATTTGCTCTCGGGATTGAATGAGGAGACCGTTGATCGTCGCACGCCTTCGTTTTTTAGTCACGCGTTCAGGAAGGCCAGCATGGTGGCGCGACTAGGTGCATTTGGAATGTGGGGCCAATGGCTTAGCATGCAATTGGCACATGGTGCGGCTAGTATGGCTAGGGCCAAGGCAAGGTGCGGTTTGGCTTGGCATGGTGGGGCCAAGGGTTTGGCATGCCCTATGGCACATGGCGCGGCTAGCATGGTTAGGGCCAAGGCAAGGTGCGGTTTGGCTTGGCATGATAGGGCCAAGGGTTTGGCATGTTGTTGGCACATGGTGCGGCTTAGCATGGCTAGGGCTAAGGCAAGGTGCGATTTGGCTTGGCATGGTGGGGCCAAAGGGTTTGGCATCACGTTGGCACATGGCGCTGACTAGCATGGCTAGGGCCAAGGCAAGGTGCGGTTTGTCTTGGCATGGTGGGGCCAAGGGTTTGGCATGCCGGTGTACATGGCGCGCGACTAGCGTGGCTAGGTCCAAGGCAAGGCGGTTTGGCTTGGCATGTGGGAAGCCAAGGGTTTGGCTTGAATGGTTTGTCTTGGCATGGCGGGCCAAGGGCTTGCATGCCATGGGGCGCATGGTGCGGCTAGCATGGCTAGGGACAAGGAAAGGAAAGGTGCGGTTTGGCTTGGCATGTGGGCCAATGGTTTGGTAGGTGTGGCTTGCATGGTTTGCCATTGTCACAACGGGGTGCTGGCTTAGCATGGTTAGCATGCCTTGGCGCTTGTAGGTGGGTTGCATGGTTTGCCATTGGGGCATGGGGTCCTGCTAGCATGGTTGGCATGCCTTGTGCGACAAGGGTGTGGTCGGGTATGGTTTGCCATTGGCAAAGGGTGATTAGCATGGTTGGCATGCCTCAGCGCAGAGTGTGGCATGCATGATTTTCCATTAATGCAGGGGTGCGGCTAGCATGGTTGGCATGCTCTTGGCGCGTTAGGTGTGGTCGGCATGGTTTGCCATTAGTACAGTCAAGTGCGACTAGCATGGTTGGAATGCCTTGGCCGGTAGGTATGGTTTGCATGATTTGCCATTGGCACAGGGTCGACTAGCATGGTTGGCATGCCTTAGCGCCAGAGGATGCGGGCTGGCATGATGAGCCATTTGGCACGCATGCGGTGTGAGAATTAGGGTTTTGGCTTGTCGAAACCCTAATTAGCATTTAAAAAAAAGGTACCCTGGTAATTTTCTCGCAGACAAATCAAAGGGTTCAATAAATGTTCTTGGTTTGGACATTATTACTCAAGTTGTGTGACATCACCGTTCGACTAGGGTTTTACGACTTTACCCCTAAGTTAAAAACCACCATCAACAACATGAAAGCTCAAGTCAAGATCGATAATATATCTCTGACCGAGTGTATAGCCTCTTCGGAACATGCATAAATATTAAATTATTAAAGCCTCTTACCTGAGCTTTTAGTATTTTGCATATTTCATCAACAACACTGATCAATTCCAGTATTCACTTCTGTATAAAATCGAGAATGATTGGACGTCTCCTAGATGGATAATATATATATAGTAGTGAGCAATAACGTACGTCTTCATGATGTCATAAATGTTCCCTGACTATACAAAATAAAAATTCAAAACGAGTATGATGCTTCTTCTATCTCATACCTCGATTCTCGAATAAGTATAATAATCCTTGATAGATTTCCTGCTGGTATATAGACATCAATTAATTAATTCTAGTGCAGTATTCATCAATTGAATTCCTAGAAAATATTCAATTTTCATCATAATATTTTTATTTATTACTTCAATTCACGGCTTTTCTCAGTTGAATTTCATGGATTGGTAATAAATATTCACCTTTAGGGCATATGGGATACCACTGAGTAAGCCCCGACAAAATGGTGCGAGTTCACTTAGTAATAATGCACGAACGAGCACCCAAAATTATGGACGATTGTGGATATATGGAGACCTATGCAAAATAGAAAGGAAAAAAAAAAGGCGCACAGACCGGCCCACACACGGACCGGCCATGGACGGTCCCACACCTCTTCACTTCTTTTATTTTTATCCATATCTCTTGATTTCTCACGTTCATGCAAACTCTTAGTTTTCCATATTTCTTCAGATATTGCTCAATTCTCCAAAAAGCCTAGTCCCACGGTGTCACATGCCCATTTAATCGCCTAAAATTTTCATGGGACATGACCGGCAATGATTGTGTTTCAGTGAATCAACTTCACCCAAAATCATTCATCCTTGCATACTTGCATCAAAGTACGCATCTTCCTTCACTCATAAGGAATTGCACAATGGAAGTATTTTCTTATTTCTCTCTAACTCTTCATGCCCCCATAAGCATAAAACGTTCTGCCATGTACTTAATCAATTCTCAAACAAGATCAGAAACATCATGAAGACAAAGAACTAATGCAATAAACCTATTTCATTGCATTAAGGAAGATTGTACAAAACAGTCCATCACATGGAACAAACAGGCCATTCACCCTCTTGGTGAATGCCTAACTCTCTCTACAAAATCAGTGGTACTTATCTCAATTGAACAACCCTAAAATTATTGATTCCTAAGCTATTTATACATGCTAATATCAGGCCAAAACTTCTGGGCAACCGCTGCACAAGCCTTCAACAGCCAAGTGTCCAAGTAGTTTCCATAACCTCCATCTTCAACTGCCACCTTTTGTGTTGTCATGCAGATTGAAGCCAAACTTGTCTTGAACGGTTAGGGACACTCTAATAAGGTTATGAACTCATTTCATAACCCTTTGAACTTGTCTCGCACCTTTGGCACGCTTGTGAAGCCAATAACCAACTTGTAACCGCCACCTGAGCCGTATTGCACAACTGTTGTGATTTACTGAATTCTTCTCGCTCCAACGCCCAGCCACCTTGGCCCTGCATGCTTATCACTCTAAGCTAATGCACGGACAATTTTTTTTCTTCAAACATCGAGGCTGACTCCTTAAGCTCACTCTAGTTACTCATGCGTCATATATGCTTCACTTTGCCAATTAGCTTGACAATAACAATGCCAATCTTGCACTACTAACTTGTTTGCATTGTTCAAGCTTTGGCCAGCCTTGAACTAATTCCATAGACCAACTCCTGGCCTATTCTTCGCTCTTGCATCATACTTGAGTTTGGTCCAATTTAATTCCACGGATATGAGTCAATGCCAACATCTCATGTTGCATATGTCAACTTTTGCCTCGTCTTCCCTTTCCCTTAATGAAGCCTTATTGTGTCTGCCAATAAGCTTCATTACTTAGCCAAATGTCTTTACAAAGGTGAAGCGCCACCTTTGCGCTTCCTGGCCTCTTGTGGTTCCACTTATCTTAGTGTTTGACTGCTATCATACAAAGATTGCTTCAATATGGTTGAGCCAAAGTAGTCGAAATCGTTCCTCGTTCCTACTCGGTTGGGTAGCTTGGAGCGAGGAGATATAAGATCGGACTTGGAAATCGCCAAAAATCGGTCTAATAATCGGAATCATTTATTAATAACTTATATATCATTTGCTCGTAAGTCATGATTTTTACCTAATTAAAAATTAAAACTTTTACAATATCATGTAATTAAGATGTATAATATTATTTATTTTATTTATCATGTATTTAGAGGTTTTCTATTTTATAACTCTCATGCAAGGCCAACTCGGAAAAATCGTAACTCTTTTTGCTCTAAAATCGATCTCAACCTAAGTGAAATCGGGCGCCTTTAATCTCTAAAAATCGTGAACGGCTTGGAATCGGAAATCGCCTCCGGTTATACCGCCGCGATTACTCCTGCGAGTAATCGACCTTGGAGAGCGATTTTAACTACACTGGGTTGAGCGTTGTGCTATTATGGCTTCGCATTGCGCCATTACGGTGGAACTCTGACTTGGCCTGCAACTCTGTAACGCGCAATCATTATGCGTCACTTGCATGACCGTAACAAACCTCCCCAACCTAATCCATTCAACGCCCTCGTTGAACGCAACAAAGTATACTCGTTATACTTGTTCTCTGGCCTTGTACGCTTCTGAGCCCTTTTTAGAAATCAGCAAGCTTTACTTGGCCTTTAACCTTGCCAAAACTTCTCTGCCTAGTACTTTATGCTATCACTTAGCTTCACTGCTTTGCCATTGATCTCATATACTTGAGCCACTTCTTGGCGTCATGCATTACGCTTACACGACTACTCAAATCATGCATCAATACCCAAATGCAACTTGGAAATTCCTCTTTCCAACTCCCTGAATTAGGATTGAATTTCACTTGAATCATTTGTGCCTAAGTATACGCAAGCAATGATTCTTCCTAACTGATCACAATGATCATTGCCATAGTCTTTTGCCTTCATTTTCCGACTTTAGTTGCACCACGCAACATAACAGGACTTATACAAGACTTGGCCATATTCTTCAATCATATGCGCTCACGCCAAATCATGGCATGCCTTAAGGTATGCACCGTATGATTCCATACCACTCTTGGTATGCGCCAAAACCTATAGCCTTTGCTGCACTTTGCCAACATCAGCACTTTCACTAGATTTGGCCTCCAAATCATATTGCAAACTTCACCTTCTTGGACTTGCATCATTTGTATGCCAAAGAACCAGCACCTCGTTGTTCTTTGCTTGCATTGTAGCTACACCCTGATTTAAATGCATGACTTTGGTATAGTCATAACTCAAGATACTCGGGGCATTCCACCGTCACTTTCAAAAAGTAGTATCCTCTTCACGCGCCTTTGAAACCAGCAATTTAAGCATCACTTGCTCTTTCAAACTCGCTACGCTTTAATGTAGCAGTAAAAACAACATCATGTTCTTCCTAACTATGAGTTACTCTTAACTCATATAATTGATGGACTTACATCTTCATTCTTGCTGCGTTACTCCATGCAATCGCTTCCAAATGCCTTCGCACTTCCACATAACTCTCAACAACAAACTCGATTATGCCACCAACTCTTCTATTTGCTTGTTTTCACTTTCAACGTCTTCTATTGTATATTTTGGCTTAATATGCTATGTAGCATCTTCCACGCGAACTAGCTTTACTTTGAACAAAAGAGGCAAGATATTTCACTTCAAATACCCTCATTCACTACTACCTTACATAGAGAGACTTCATTCCAACACCAAGGTCTACTTGACCCAAACTGAAACTATACTTAAACGTGAGCAAATACTCACGCCAACTGATTGCAACTTGTAAGACCTGACAAGCCTCGCAATACTGACTTCAACTTCGCTTTTAAGCAATAAATGATGCGAGACAACACCTACTGTCCCCAATGTACCAATTCACTTTACCACATGTAGTCTTCCAACTATCAACGTTCGTATGACTATCCCATAACCTTGAAGCACACTATAATTGACAATTAGTTGAATACCCTTCAAACCGATGTTATTCCGTTGCTTTAGCTTTCATGAAGATTTCTTCAATAATGGCCACATGCCATCTTTATGCATCACCACCACTTTGTCCTTATCTTTCCTGCATCCACAATTTGTCCTAACTTGCATCTCTAGCCGCATCATGCATCCTTACCAAGCCCAAAATCATTTGGCATGATGCTACCGTGTGCATACATGATATGCCAATTAGCATCCAAATCTTGACACAAACTTGTGTACCTTTGCACAACCGGAGCTGGACTTAACTTGGTGATTCTCGAGCATCACCATGTAGCCCAAGAAAGCCATATCACTCAATGACTTTCGTGATAAACACTTTGGAGCGCTGCAAACAAGGCCATAATCCTTGCAAATGAGGTTCATCGCTACATTCCATGAAGCAAGAATGCCACATTCTTCTTCAAACTTGGAACTCTATTTTTACCGTTCATGCACAATCGGCACCTCTTGTCTTTCCCCTTCTCCAAAATCAACTTCGCAGCAACAATTGTTGATTCTGATCGACAAGAACATCCGCTTGTGGTTATGATCAAATGCAGTCTTTGGACACCCTTGTCTGAAGCATATTGATCCCACTCGCCAAACTAGGTGCAAGCACATTCCTTGTGCTCATCTAGCATCAACGAAGAACTCTTTGCAAACACAAAATGGTGTGTCGCAGTTTTCCCAAATCATGCGTTTCTTTCTTCAAATTTTCGATATATTTATGCTAGATAGGTGGCCTCAATTCTTAGCACCATGGCATCACATTGCCCCAAAATATCTTCAGTTCCGACCATTTTGCATTACGTTAACGTACATGCATTAGAGAGAGCAATTTATCATCATCTTCCATCACAAGGTCGAAACACCTTCAATCTATCGCATAGACATGTTTCTTCATCTTCTTTGCCAGCGCTTTAACCATCACTTCTTTGAGTTCAGAAATTTTTGCAAAATTGCCATTACCACACATGTAATGTTCCTGCCATGATAACATCATTTAAACATGCATTCCCGATGTATCATATTAATACTTGTAGAGAAAAATATGGACTTTAACACCTGACTTGAACCATAGAAGTCATCATACTCCTTAGTTTGTCATGCCATCACTTGAAAACCCTGGTTTTCAATGATTCTTGCGCGTTAAGTCTAACACTTTGGGATAAATTTTGACACCTTTGTCATAAACTTTAAGCGGCTTGGTCGTTACTCGAAGCTTCAAGTTCATTCCAATGATCTTTCCACACAAGACCAACTTCTAGTCTCCATACTATTTAAACTCCAAACAATTCTTCACCGAATTTTGACAAAAAAAAATGACATTAACTTGAGTAAAAGAGAGAAAAATCGGAATTGTGTCCCCCTAACAAGCTATCGATGCCATGATGTCACATGCCCATTTAATCGCTTAAAATTTTTTCATGGACATGACCGTGTGAGTGTGGTTCGGTGAATCAACTTCACCCAAAATCATTCAGCCTTACATACTTGTATCAAAGTACACATCTGCCTTCACTCATAAGGCATTGCACAACGGAAGTCTTTTCTTCTTTCTCTCTAACTCTTCATGCCCCCATAAGCATAAAAGGTTTTGCCATGTACTTAATCAATTCTCACACAAGATCAGCAACATCATGAACACAAATAACTAACACAATAAACCCATTTCATTGCATTAAGGAAGATTATACAAAACAGTCCATCACATGGACCAAGCAGCCCATTCACCCTCTTGTGAATGCCCAACTCTCTCTACAAAATCGGTGGTACTTCTCTCAATTGAATAACACTAACATTATTGATTCCTAAGATATTTATACATGCTAGGATCAGGCCAAATCTTCTGTGCAACCGCTGCACAAGCCTTGAACAGCCAAGTGTCCAAGTAGTTTCCATAACGCCATCTTCAACTGCCACCTTTTGTGTTGTCATGCAGATTGAAGCCACACTTGTATTGAATGGTTAGGGACACTCTAATAAGGTTATGAACTCATTTCATAACCCTTCCAACTTGTCTCTCACCTTTGCACGCTTGTGAAGCCAATAACCAACTTAATCCCACCAGCCGTATTGTTACTAACCGTTGTGCTTTATCGAATTATGCCCTCGCTCAACGCCCGGCCACCTGGACCTGCGTGCTTACCACTCTAAGCTAATGCAATTAACAATTCTTGTGCTTCAAACATCGAGGATCCTTAGCTCACTCTCTAGTTACTCATGTGTCATATATACTTCACTTACGCCAATTAGATTGACAATAGCAATGCCACCTTGCACTACTAACTTTGTTTGCATTGTTCAAGCTTTGTCCATCCTTGAACTAATGCCATGAACCAACTCGGCCTTCTTCACTCTTGCATCATCCTTGAGTTTGGGCGACTCAAATCCACGAATATGCATCAATGCCAACATCGCATGTTGCATCCGCCAACTTTGGCCTCGTCTTGCCTTTCCCTTAATGAAAGCCTTATTAGCCAGCCGGCCAATAAGCATTACTTAGCCAAATATCTTTCTGAGTGTAGCGCCACCTTTGCGCTTCACCGTACACTGAGTTTCCACTATCTTAGTGTTTGACGGTCTATATAGACATCACAGCTATTATAGGTAGCGTTGCAATTGATACGAACTACGGCTTGGCTCTCAACTCAGAATAACGCGCAATCATTATGCGTCACTTGCATGATCATAACACATGGCTACTAGATCTTTTCCCGCCGAAAAATATTAAAATATTATTATTTTAATATTCTAAAATATTGGAAGTGTGAGCAAAGTCCTACAAACTCATTTATGCAAAAATTAAGAATTTAATCAAGTTCAAACTCTTCTGGAGACCAAAATATTGCAAGTGTCCCAAAAAATACCTAAATTTTCAGAAGTGGACATATGTCCAACATGGTAGCCCACGCTGGATAACAGGTCGGGATATGCCACGCTGGTAGACAAAACTGCATTTATCAGAATACTTCAATGGACACAATTAAAGAAAAAAGATAAGAAGCAAAGGTGTGTATGATTAAGCGATTTTGCACACTGTTTCTTGATATTCTGCAAATGTATGTGCAAAGTCATTGCATTAAAACAAAGCAGCAGGTACAGAAGAAAAAAAAGACCGGAACCAAAAAGGGATTTACTAAAGTGTAATGTATGAAACTTAAGAGGCTTCGTGGTATTTTCTGCACTCAATTTTTTCGTTTACACCTTTGTACTGTCACGACATTTTTTTTTAACTTATCATCGCGGGAGCAATAATTAAATTCACTATCATTGTATATGACATATCATCCACAATTTGGTTCAACAATGTGCTTATTTAAGTGGCATTCAATCAGAATGGGTTAGTAGAACTTACATATGCACAATTAAAAATCAGAAACATTGGACTAATATAATCTGGATGGCACATTAAATAACAATTGTTGATCCAGGTGTCGACTAACACAATTAAAAATCAAAGTCAGGAGCACGATTACCTAAGATGGATGTCGCCTATTTTTCAAAAACAACAGTCGAAACCAGCAAACAATCAACTTAGAAACATAAATTAGAAAAAATCAAAACAAAATTGAAAAGAATTAAAGAAAAGAAAATGGGCAAAATCAAACAAAATTTGAAGAAAAATTAAAGGAAAAAAATGGGCATTACCTAACATTGTTGAGAGAGAGTGCGTCCGAAACATGGTAAGATGTGTACGTTGTTGTTTATGTAGTAGAACATCTGTAACGTATGAGGAACTTGATTAACGGGTGTTCAATGTCACCAATACTTAAAGATAATGTTTTTTTTTTTTATTTCTTGCCCAAATTTTAGAGCAGATGAAGTAGAGAAATGAGAAGAAAAGACCATGGGATAATATGGTAACTGAAAAGGATAATTAGGGGAAGAGATCTCCATTGATATGTAGTGGAAGTGAGGCGCTCTGCCCTAACTTCGGTTCGATAACGTAACGGAAGAGGGATAATGTTGAAATTATTAATCCCATATCGTTGGGTTATTCAAGATCCCCGCGGTTTATAATTTGAGCGGCCTCTCCCACCTGATCATCAATTGGTTTTGAGTTGGATGCCCATATTCTAACATGGTATCGTATAGAAGGCTATTTGCGGCCAGGTCATTTATCTAAGATCCTGCGGTTTATAATCTCTAAGGGCCTCTCCACTCATTGCCAATTAGTTTTGAGTTGGATGCCCCAATTGGTTTTGAGTTGGATGCCCAGGCCTCTCCACTCACTGTCAATTCGTTTTGAGTTGAATGCCCATATTCTAACAGATAATAATGGAGGAACGGCTTAATATTGTGTAACGGAAAAGAAAAATAATAATGGAGGAACCAATCCGAGCACTTGGATCTTAGCGTAAAATATGGATTGCAGCCACGATTTATATTTCAACTTTGAGAGTAATGGTGGCCGAGGATAACAATAGAACCCCCAAAAATGTTCAGTTTTTTGTACCGGATGAATATCTCTTCTTCCCGAACAGCGCCTATAGGGTTCTTGGAGCATATCCCGGATATTCATCGCGATTGAGCAAACAAAATCTAGCTTCATTAAACCCTACCAAAATCTTAAATCCTGATTTCCTTTAACATTACCCATCATCATAAAAACCTCTTTTAAGCTTATTTATTGTCATTCATTTTCAAGTTCTACCGCGATGGGATTCATTGACCATTAATTAGATAGAATAACAGAACTTGAAAAGGACCATTATTATAGTTAGTGGATTATTAGTGATCATTAGTTTTGTTCACGTTCTTTACCATCACCAAGATTACAAATCAATGGAACAAATTGACAAAGATGTCGTCCATTACCAAGATGGCAACGTACGTCATAGAAGAAACTATTGATCCGCTTGTTTCCAATACTAATCGGTATTCTCTTAGATGTGTTTTCCGGTGCTGTGATTTATTCAATTTACCAATCAAAAAATCTTCTTTCTCATTCACATCATTAAATTAATGTTCACAAATTCTAAATCAGATGATTTAACTCATTTGTTCTTATATGATTTATTATTTCAATGATTCAATCCTATGAATGTTTCGGCTTTTCCACTGAATCATCTTGATGGCGAAATTGCTTCTCTTCCCAATTATACTTTGGGTAAACATAATTCAAAACTGTTAGAGATTCGGACGAAAGATATTGCAGAGATTTTGTAGAAGATTTTATTTTATTTTTAACAGGTTCATACATGGTTTAATTTTTTTTAGAAAGGGGTATCAATATAAAAAAGGTAGAAGCAACTTAAGGACTTTCGTGTTAACTAAATTTTAACTAACCTAACTAACTGATAGGGTACCATTAGTATTTTGTGGGGGTATATAAAGGAACACCCTTTTTTTTTAAGGGAAAAAGGGTTCCAAAGATATATACAAGCATCTAATTACCCGGTGCATACGAGGTAGAAATGACCGAAAATATGATTGATTCCCAATAATTTGACCGAAAATGAAACAAATACAAATAGTCGGCCAAACTATGTACCGTATTTTCATAATGGCTAAGATACCCTTTATACGGTGGGTGCTCGAGACACGAGTCTTTGTTAGGAAACCACGATTGGGAAACCGCACCTAATGTATTATAATGTTTGGTCGTTTCTATTGATTTGATCCATAATTTGAAACATTTCTCTTTCTCTCTCGAACCTGGCGAGAACCTAACTCCAGAGATTTCGCTTTCTAAATCAAACTTAACCTATTCATCTTCATTGTTTTGTTTATCGAATCTCATTTGTTGTTTCTTCTTCAAATCAAGGATTATTCTAGGTCGGTACAAGCTATTACAAGTTTTCTTAAGAGAAGTACACCCGATTTAGGTCAAACAAATCGGTAGTTTTTAATCTCGGTTTCACTTTTTTAGATGGGTTTTGATATACACTGTTTCTATTTTCAATTTGGAAAATCACAATCTTGATGGCTTGGATTTTTTGGATTTGAATGAAATTTAGGGTTCATGGAATTTTGGGTTTTCGGCGAGAATAAGTTTTGTACCTAGAGATATGGGACGGCATAAAAAGAATTTTGATATTACAAGTTAAAATTTTGATTTTTAAGATGAGTTATTCGTTTTTTTTTTTTTTTGAAGCGTTAAAAGACCGATTCTTTGGTGGTCTTCTGATATTTTGGAACTGATTGAGATTCTCTTAAAAAGGTAATTAGTTAAATTAAGATTTTTGTGTAATTGTTGATTTGGAAAAAAATCCGATCTTTTTATTGATTGTTAGGAATTTTAATTTTTAAATATGATGAAGGTTTTCATTCAATTGGTGTATGTCACTCATGAAGAATTTATTGAAGCATGAGAGTGTCTTTGTATTCTATAAGTAAATCATAATGTGCTACATTGCTTTATTAATTCTTTTGTGATTTCTTTAGATTGGTTTCTTCGAAAAGAAAGTTTTCAATTCAAGGATTCTTTGTTTGTGGTCTAAATCGGAGGAAACGGTGCTAGTCTTATTCGGATAGTTGTATTGACATTACATTTCATGACATAAAGAGAAATATCGATGTTGGATCTTGAATATAACGGTCACTGCAATGGAGTCTGGTCATGTTGTTGATCTTTTGGCGGGTTATCGTAACCGTGGAGTTGCCATTTTGTTTACTTCTTGTTAGATTTTAGCTCGAACCATAGCGTCTG
>JAJJWW010019532.1:0-49669 GCA_023531295.1 Papaver armeniacum | reverse complement strand
TCATGAATTTAGGAAAATAATAATTATAAAAGACTAGGGATTGCAAGGTGTGGGACCGGCCACGGCTAGGGCATGGCCGGCCGCCTATGCTGCCCGGTCCCGCACACCTTTTCTTATTTTATAATATTACTAGATCTTAACCCGTGCCGTAACGGCACGGGATGTTTTATCTCTAATACGATATTGTTCACATTCCTCTTGCTTCATTTTATTCGTGAGTAATTATTTTGATATTCAAATAGGTTTTGGGAAACAAAATGGGTTACCCGATCTTTTTATTTTTACTTAAGCATGTTATTCCAATTTATTATCCGGATTTTAGTAATAATGTTGTGCCAACATGAAAATAAAATAAAAATACATTAAATAATTTTTTCCCCATTATTTGTTCCATCATACCATAATTTCAAACTTCAAAAAGAATATTTCATCTAACAATACATATACCTAAACGCCCATCCAACTCCATGATGTTTATGAATACATTTGTTCAAAATTATTGATAACTAAGGCTCTAAGAGTGAAGCAAAAACCCATAATATTTTCCTACTATAGATAAACACTTTATATTTATTTTTGCAAATGTGAGAGTTATAAAAATGAAGAACCCTTGGCTATTGGAAGGCCGAGATATACACATGTGAGTTGAAAAATAAACTTATAATAGTAAATCAAAACATGTGTAAGATTCTTTCTCAATCATATTGATAACATAAAAATTGAAGAAATTCGTGGATAAAAAGATTTCACACCAACTATGCTAAGTAGTGCATGAATGACGTTCTCACATCTAGTGTTCCTCGAGTAATTTGGAGTTTTAAAGAGCATAGTCATATTGATATTTGTATCTACATAAATTCAACTAACCTTCCGAAGAAAAATTATTAGTTTCAAGGTAGAGCCGACACAAACTTCTGTCGCCTTCAATGTATACAACACACATTGGGTTTAATCGGCCTTGAGATTAAACAAATACCTCAACATTAGTCAAATAATGTCTACAAATAAGGGATCGAAACAAAGTGCTAACGAGAAAAATGAGAGACTAACATCGGTTCTACAAAGAAAATACCTATATGTATCAAAGTTTGTTAACCAAACATGTATTCAAATTAAAAAATCATCAACTTAACACAAAAATGTAAAAGAACCAAAGTTAAATCAATACTTGCATAAACAAAACTTATAAGAGAATTTTGTAATTATTAAATACCTTTAAAATCACTATTAGAGATTTAATTACATGCCACGTTAAAAAAACTACGGTTTTAAATCACCAGATTAATCAGATATTTCACCTTGGTTATGTAGCAATTCGAGAGAAGTTTGATCGTTCCATCTAAGTGTTGTTCGATTGATTATTTTTTTAGAAGGTTTCTTGTTTTCATTGGAGAAACCGAGAGGGGAGCGTTTCATTATATTCATTATCATTCGTAAATCCAAGACCAACTCGCCCTCCGCTTTACGGGATCTCAATACAACCTTAGATTTATCTATTGGATGAAGAAACCTTGATACTAAATATGTAGTTTTTAGTGTTATTTATTATATAACGTGACATCCAAATGTTTTTTATTCTTCTTAATTTTCATGTATTTTAACCAGGGTTTATATTAGCATTAAGACGATCAACCACATTTCTAGTTTATAGTGTTATCCTTTTGTAGCAACACATAATTAACATAGTCAATTACTACTCATCAAAATCGGCCACATTACCACAAACCACTAGATATCACTTCTTTCTCCACCACCACCATTTTCCATCCTTCGTAGAATATTGGGCACACTTATAACTTTTGATCCCACACGTCATGTATAAAGTTTAGATTTAACAAACTTAGGTCGTCAATTAATTTATTCAACTATATGTTTTTGTTAATATCTGAAAATCATGCGTTTAACTTGCAAAATATAAAGTGGTACCAAAAACAACCATTTTGTCTTATATGATTTGGTATCATCCCAAAAGTATTTGTTATCAGCCTTTTTTGATCGTGTCAAAAACAACCAACTTTACTTTTCACAATACAATGTTACCCGTCATGTAAAAAAAAATATTATTTTTGATTCAAAAAGAAAAAACCAATACCACCGCCATTAAAACCATCCAAAGCGCCACTATTTCTTCCACCAAAACTAATGTTACCGCCTCCACCACTTAGTAACACCTTCCACCCGCTTCCACCACTTACTTCTTCCTCTACTACCACCACCACCACTAATATCTATTGAAATAATTTTTGTCAAAATTATTATTTATTGATGGAGATATGTATTAATATTAATTAAGGGATATTTATGATGTAAAATTAATAAATCATTTATCATGAGAAATTAATGAGACATCAATTAATAAAACACTTATACTAATTAATATTTAAAGTTGAACAAACCATAACCATAGATTTATTTTCTCTCTAGATAAATCACTTATACTAATTAATAAAACACTTATACTAATTAATATTTAAGTTGAACAAACAACCACTGTTGATTTATCTTTTCTATCAATTCCAACCAAGGTGGAACAATGGTTAGAGGCCACTCTTATGACACAATAGGTCATGAGTTCGAACCTCCCGTTAGAATTTTGAAATTCCATATCTTGACTTGATTATTCATTTTTAATTCATAATATTGGAATGAACACCACGTGTGCGACTTGTAGGGTGTGGCACGGAGAACCACAACCTTTGATTTATCTTTGCCAAGGATAAATCCTGACCACCACTCAGATAGGCAAAGTTAGCTAAACTCTGCTTTATACTTGAGATTTTTCATGAATCCTTGAAGTTATAGAGAATCCTTGGAGTTATGGAGAATCCATGAATTTTTGTTGAAACAAAGGAGTTTCATGAGATTAGGGAATAATAATTATAAAAGCTAAGGATTGTGAGGTGTGGGACAGACCAAGGCTCGGGCATGGCCGCCGTCTAGGTCTTGCCCCGGTCACTTTTACCTTTCCTTATTTTATAACATTATTTCATGAATCCATGAAGTTATGGAGGATTCATGAGTTTTTGCAAAAACAAGGAAAGTTGCTAAAACCAAAGAGTTTTCATGAGTTCATGAAATAACAAAAAATAAGGAAAATAATGGAAGAGGCATGGACCGACCATGGCTAGAACACGACCGGGTGGGATGGTGGGTCCGACCCGGCGCCTCTTATTATTTTATTAATATTTATTGGTTTCTCCTGCTTTGCATAGGATTCCTCATTGTTTCATATTTTTGGATGCTCGTTAGTGCCCGGGTGCTCAGTCGTGCATTATTGTCGAATACACTTGCACCATTTTTGTGGGGGCTTACTCGGTGATGATCCGTGCTCCTAGTTATTGAGTATTTATTACTAATTTATGAAATTCAGTGGAGAATAATTCATGAAACTCGAGTAATAAAAATGAATAGTTGTTTATTATTAATTCATAAGATCAGCTGTGGATTCGACTATGAATTCAGAATAATAAAGCAAGCATTACCATCCTATGGGATCGTGGATGCGACCATAAAATCGGAGTAATTAAAATTATCAATCACCATTTCATGAGATCAACTGTGGATTCGATCATGAAATCGAAATAATGAGATAATGTAGTAGTTTATTGTCATTCTATGAGATCAAGCCGTGGATTCGATCATGGAATCAGAGAAATTGTTATTGCCATTCCATGGGATTAGGCCGTGGATTCGACCATGGAATAGGAGCAATAATAGATTATTCGGGAATTCAATGGTGAATGTCGCAATAGAATTAATCTATTGCGAAAAGATATTAGCCAATAAAGCGTCACATCTATTCCGAATGGTGCATAGTCGTGGAGTCACGGTGTTGTTTATGACCAAGGCGTTAGTGCTCTCAATCTACGGAGAACCGCCCGAATCTATACACGATCTCTCCACATAGTCGTGGAACGTGTGAGTGTCACCGACAGCGTCCTAAGGCATCCGCCGCCCAACTATTCTTCTATGTGGAGGTGGGTCTCTCTCCTGCCTCGGGGAACAGTGAATGTCACCGACGTCCCGAAGGCGTTAAGCTCTCAATCTATGGAGAACCGCCCAAATACGTTATTCTCGCATAGAGGTCACGACGAAATGCCGTGGATCGAACGCTCATCTAGTGGAGGCTTTTCAAAACATATTCATCATGGCTTCGTAAAATATGAATCGTTGCATGCCCGAAAGCCGTGTCAAAAACATGCCTCATAATTTTATGGTTTTACCCTTTGTTGAAAATCCACCATCAACATTAAGTCCCTACTTAGTGGGGAAATAGTCATGTTCCGTAAGTAATGCATTGAATGGTGATTTTCAATCGATGAGATCGGTGGTTGAACTCAGTCTACAAAGGTATATTCAGAATCCTCGATTTTCTCCAATGGTGTCATGTACGAGCAAACGTTCGGGTGAGGACCCTGATAGTGCGATATAGCGTGATTCCGTGAACACGGAGAGATGAAGCATCGCTGATTTGGTCAGTCAAAAGTCCAGTTTTGGTCGATTTAGGATTTACGGGCCCGAGCCCAAAAAGGAACCCATGTTTTATTAGGTTTTGGAAATTAGATTAATATAAAAGGGAGAGAAGCCCTAATTTTTTTAAAAGTTCAGTTGTTCATGAGTTTTTCAAAATAAAATTCCATGTGTGCATGTATGCGTAAGTTTCATGAAAATTTGTTTTAGAAAACATATGCCCGTTCGTTCGTTAGTTTAAGAAACGAGCAATAATCCCTAATATGAAAGAGATACATGAATTCTTGAGTAGACATGGTCTAGTTGAAGTAGAGAAATTTTTTTTGATGAGGTTTCATGAAAACCAAAATTTATTTTCAAAGCATGAACTTTCACAAATACTTTTAGGAACGTAGGTTCATTGTAAAAGTGATAAATAATGATCCTTAGAGTTAAAGGAATTTTTGAAAAGACCTGCACCTCATGATAAAATTTATTTGGAATACGTGGACCTTTACAAAAGTATAAAAGACCTTCGTTTCATAGACGAACGCTCGTTTGAGCAAAAGTAGATTTTTTTTTTTTTTTGTTAATTTGTGAGATTTCACAAAATGGAATAAACTCTCGTTTCAAAGACGGATGCTCGCGAGAGGGAGCAAAAATATACATATATTTTCAAAGTTACGTGAGTTTTACATTAAAATATATATTTTTTTTTGTAAAATCAATGTTTTGATTTTGAACAAGCTGTTGAAAGTAGACAATCGTACATGGTGAAATAATGTCTGTATGTGAGTTTTCACAATTGTAGAATGGACGTCTATCCAAATTTTGAAAAATATTTCACACAGTAAAGATTTACGTGGGTTGTTCACGATTTTATGAAAAAATTTGCAAAATGATTTTAAACAATTGTTAAAAGCAAACAATAATGTTTTCGTGAATTTCGTGATTTCATAGTGTATGCACACACGGTAGAAAATCAGTGAATGTTCACATGAAGGGTTATGTGAATTATTCATAATTTCGCGAAAAGTCGGGTGTCGGACTTTTAAGTAATGGGTGTTGCTCGTGTTTGCGGGTTTGATGGAGCGAGCAAGATTTTCAAATTTTACGTTATTATCACTAAGTTCGTGAAACCGTAAATAGGCAAGAGTTGAGAGTTACCATTTTGTAGACGCTGATGTGAGCATCCTAATTATTTTTGTTGTGCTTTAATTCCACCGCTTTGATGAAATCTTTGCATATACGGATGATATATTGAAGTAGGAATGTTGTATGGACGTCACAACAACTTTGCAAGAATGACCGGTTCCCATAATGATACTTCCAAAGATGATATCTCTACGAGATGCAACTTCAAGAAATGGTGCTTACGGGGACCTCTGAGTGATGGTGAGAGATCCTTCATACTTGAGTTGTACTCCCGATTACTTAGTATCGAATGCAGGAAGTCTCGATGGAGGAATATAACATCGTAAAGCTCGACAAATGGGCCCTTGTTCGATTGATGGGATTACTAACAGCGATAAGTCTTCGGAGTGGAGAATCGACAAATGATATCGAACAATGTAAAGTCCCCGGCTGTCTCTTTGGTGAGTTGTTAGCGCTCCTTATATCATGACTTTTTATTGTCCGTGCAATTAGGATCATGAAACTAATGTTTGTTACTTCGTTTCAGAACTTTGATCCATCGAGCCTTGACGGTCTTCAACTCATTGCTAATGAACAAACAATTTCTGAATCGAGCGTCAAAGAAGAATTCGATGTAAGTACCTCTTTGTATAATCGTTCATGACACTCCTTGAATGAAATACCACTAATTGTTGTTGATGTATTCAAGAGAAGATTTCCATGGAACAAGGGAGTAATGATGATTCGCATTCGTCTTCGGAGGATGGTGAAGAAGAAAACCCCAGATTTCGAAACCGAGTGAAAGCAATGATGTTTCCAATGGTGATGTTGGCAATTCCGGTCCCTTGAGCACTTTAGGGACTACTCCAGTAAGTACTCATTGTATATTTTCTTCATAGAAGTATGAAATTGCTGATTTGTTGATGAATGAATTAAGATTCTCATGAATAAGTGAAAAGCTTTACCGAAATATGTCACCAGAAAATTCAGAAATCAGCCTTTTAGCAAAAACGCCGTAAAATCTTCATACGTATCAATTTTTCGCGATCTACCCATATATCCTTATGCCCAGGAAATTTCCAAGCTTTACCAAAGAAGATTTTTAATTTTGAGCATGTGTAGGGGTCAAAATCGACGAAACAAGAAACTTCTAGGAGACATTAAAATTTTCAGCTGGCATGTGGTCCAATGTTTTGGCCACAACTCTTCGCTCGTTTCTCCAATTGTTGTGAATTTTGGATATTTTGTAGAGGACATCCATATGAAGAGAATGGTATATGACCCATCCATGGATTCTTCACCAACTTCTCCCATCTCGCTGCTTTGTACGGGACAGTGTAAAATTGTCTCCGACGAGCTCGTTGTAAAACACCCCTGTTGTGTCATTGGACCATTCGCTTGTGTTTTGAAGGGTTGGTGACGGATTTAAATGCCATTGATTCATTTTAGATCAGGAACCCTTGATTGATACATGAGCATGGTGCTTGCAGCCATCTTGTTTACTCGATCCATAGAAACATCACTTCAAACCACTGGTCAGGGACCATAATCGAGGTTGCTCAGAGGGGATGGTGTAATGACCATGGTTTCATTTCCTGGTGGTAACATTCCTTTTATGATGAGAGTCTGGTGCCACGGGTCTTGGGATCGTGAAACCCGACCGTCATGATCGCAAGCTGCCAGGTCCCAGTTTGTTAAATCTCTCCTTTCGTTTTCTCTTCTTCTGACAAAACTTGGATAGAGGACCCGGGTAGAAAAATTGATGTAAAGACCTAGGTGGTCGAAGTTGGAGGTACTTTGATGAAGTACTTAGTGAAAAGACCCGGTGGACACGATCGATTGTGGAAGTTATGAATCCCGTTTAACAATTGCTGCTTGCATGTTGTACGCTCTGGAAGCTGTAGGAACCTCATACGACGTTGGAATTCGATGCTTGACCCCAACTTTTGAAGCTAAGAGACTGAGTTATCACATGAGAGAAGAATCACTCAATTTGGAGTTGTAGTGGTCAGCCAAAGAATCGTGCACATTTGTAATTTGTAATCCCGTACAAACTTTCAGATTTCATAGACCTGATGGTAAAGGCCGTATCTTTTAGCTCGTATGTCCGATTGATGTGACCTTCTGGTATGTTGTATCAGAGACATAGATGAAAATCTTTCATTGAGGAAGCATTGTCCCATTCCTCACCCATTGGTACGTGTTTTTAAACCCATGGCCTGAAGTGTGATGTATCTCATTTGCGAGGTGATGAGAACATCTTGTAGAAGTCTTTGGCTTGTGCCCACCGGTCGTGCAAGCTTTGGGAAGACTTTCATGTGAACATATTTTCATGTCTACACATCTTGACACGAATCATTAATGCTTGGAGAAGTCCGCTTCATCGAGCAATGCTTCAAAGAATGGTTAGTTAATGAAGACCGATGTTGCACCCGAGACTCGTTATTGATCTTTGAGATCACGATTGAATTCTCTCCAGAAATTCTTGTTGATGCTGAGACCATGAATAGAGTTCCTCAACATATCCTTGTTAATGTCGATCTTGAGTGGAGTTCCTCCACTTTCTGAACCTTCACGTTCTGAACTAGTTGTTGGGTTGAGCATCCCTAAGATGTAGGTGTACTGGAGTACAACCCGAATTATCCGATCGGTATGACTTTACCGTGAACTGGCTTCATCAATGAGTCGACGTTGTTACGGAAGATTGCATCAGCAGTCTCCATTCTTGGTGTGATCGATGAAGAGAGAAGTTCCTTAGTTGTGCAAAGTTCGTGATGTAGAGAGATCCCGTTGATAAAGTTTTCATGGAATCGCATCATGTTGCAATGATTTGCTATGTCTTGAATCTTGTCCAATAAGATCAAGTCCCGAGTGCATGTTGAAGGAATTCATGTCATCGATGGATGAATGATGTTGCATCTCGTCGAAGTCTTGTCATGGAGATGGTGAAGACTCGGCGATTGTAGTTCGGGCCACTTTGATCGTGTCGGTGGTGAATTAGTGTGTCATCGTCGAGATGTTTGTGCTAAATCCAGGGCGCCATTATCGAAGGTGTACTCTTTGATTGGGAGTATAATTTGAAGACTTCTTAGATACTTGAGCGTTGAAGCGTCGTATTATTTAAGCTTCAATGTCTTAGGCTTGATCGTCTCGGCCGAGTATCTTCTCGTTGATTCAAGATTCCTTTCCTTGCGGTAGTGGATTCAACACTTGTGCAGATATCGAGCTTTATGATTTTGTGGGACATATGGACACTCCTGTAAGGCTACGAAAAACGCCCAAAGTGTTCCTTGCCATGCTTGGACATTATCTCAAGAATGAATATCTCAATGCTCGATTCAGAGAAATGTCGATTCAACCACTTGGTAAAATACTCACTGAAGTGAGATTACCAAACTTATAGCATCTTGCAATAGCAGAGATGCTAGCATAGTGAGTCCCCATGCTAGAATAGCATGTGAGGAAATAAATGACATAGACATGGGAGGAACGAGACTTGCCTGAGTGCGGGACTTTTGATGAATGTATATGCATCTTTTGCGGGTTCTTGTTTCAACCTCACAAAGTTTGAAATTCCTCCAAGTGCTCGATGATGGAATGTCCGCCAAATCTTCGGATCGAACTTTCTTCGTTGGAGAAATGTGCAACCAAAGACGCTTTGTCGTAGTCATCTTCTCGGCATGAATCCACGTCCATCTAAGAATCATGTCGTATCAGGGATCTTCCATGATTATGTGAAACTTGGTTTCGTCGAGGTTTAGCCAACTTTCATTTTGAGAGTGATGCAACCGCATGCATCTCTCGAGGGTTTTTCATGGTCTCGATTGAGATAAGAGAGGAGCAGTTGTTGAGTGATGCCTGCGACTAAGGTTTTTCAGAACGGTGGAATATTGTTGATGGCGGTGTCATCGATCAACATTCTTCCAAATTCATTTCTCCGAGATGGACTGTGGTAAGGGGGTCCCCGATTGTGCATCTCCTTGTCTGTGGATGAAGGTTCAAGGAGTATTTCCGGGATGGACGGACATCCGACACAATGTTGTTCGGTCTTGTGAACATGTCTTTCCTTTGTGCCTTAAAAATGGATAGAAATTTCACGGATATGCTCGATCAATGATTGAACTACTTCTTTGACTGGTTGTTCGGAGAGTGTAAAGGTTCCCGATTGGGAGAGGATTTGTGTGTACTCCTTCAGTCCCAGATTGAAGTTATTTTGGATCAACCTTCTCTTTGAAGATGTGTTTCAAAATATTGCAGTTACTTTTTGGATGATTGATGAATATATGAAGATGACAGTACCTGATATTCTCCATTTTCCTTTGATTGGCTCTCTGATGAACAGTAGATTGCATCATCTTGAACACAAAATTCCAGTAACTCGATCACTTCTTCAGTGGGAAGATGGAAGTTTAAGTCCCCGCTTGATCATTTCCCCGTTCGTTGATGCCGGGTCGAGGATTGTGCAAGATTGGTTATCCTTTCTTTGCACTTTCGGAGGAGCTTTCTTATGTGGACGCACTTCGGCTTTTCTCTTGCTCCCTTCAGCAACATTCATGGAAGGTTGGAGATTGTGCTGCTTGTTGATTATGCATCGGATGCTTCGAGGTTTCTCGACCTTGCATACTTTGTCTTTCCAATGCAGGTGCGGAGTCGTTGATGGTCCGGCTGCTTCATGAAGCTTTGAGAAAGTCTGGAACCAGAGATTTTCTAGAAAGGTTCTATAGACCGGGATCATTCCGTTGATGCATAAATCCACCAGTTTGTTCAGTGACATTCGGGTCATGACAATCCAAATCTTGGACTCTGAACCTCTTCACATAATCGTTCGGATGTTCGGTATTCTTATGAGCCATCCTTCCAGGTATACACTCGGCCTATCAGATATTTTGAGAATTCCTTCAGATGATAACATGGTTGTGTTCATGCTCTCCTAACACTTCTAGGAATCGAGAAACATGTTCTCAAGCATTCCTCGTTCCATTGTAGAGTGTGAAAGTTGGAGAAATGTAACCCTTTGGAAGAGGGATTCTTTGCGTAGCAGCAGGATATGGAGGCTGATGACGATGGACTAATGGTGCATGGCCCTTTCCCCGGCTCTCCATAAAACGCTCCAGATCTTCACGAGTGATGAAACTAGCAAAAGTTAAGGTTCTCGGCTTTGCGGGTTTCGTCATCATCGAGGACAGGAATAACTTCTAGATCCAGAGCTGGAGATGTTTCCTTATCTTTTCCTTTCTTCTGAGCTTTCTCTGACATCTTGTCAGTGAGAGTTTTGAGATAATTTCACATCTCTTTCCATGTGTTAGCCATGTCAATATGATTCTTGGCAAGAGTTTCTTGCACCTTCATGAGATCACCTATGGTAGGTGGATTTTCTCTAATTTCTTCGGGAGACCGGCCGAAGAGAGGATTGTCTCCAATGTTGGTTTGCGGAGGAGTGGTATCACCAGCACCGATATTGGAAGCATGAGTAGTTTCTGGAGTACCACCATTGTTGCTAGTGCTAGCATTGTCTGTGTTGGGATTGGTGATTGAACCTGACCTAAGATTAACCATTTTGTGAGAGTTTGATATTGCAACCGAGAGATTAATCTCCCACTGTGGTCGCCAATCTAAGAATGGGGAAAAAAACAGTTCACTGGTTTTTTAGGAAAGTGAAGAGTCGAGTGTGTCGTCGAGACTCCTCGACCGAGCAAACTGCTTAACCTCACACAGATGCACTGCAAAGGGAGTGCTTAGATTCGAGAGATCAATTTGTAGGACTCCGGCCTAAACCAAGTCAATGGCTGTTCCAGAGTCAATTCGATCGCAAAGTGGGAGATGGGTTGATCTGTAGGAGGGAAGCTGAGAATTATGTAGGATCAATGATGATTCAAGGATTGTGGATGTGTTGAAGGTTTCTGTAATAATTGGTGAACTGTGGAGTTCGAATAAGTTCGAAGGATTGATGAATTCTTGAGAGTAGTTACTTGAGAAATTCTGGATGATTGCCGATAGCTAGTGATCATTCGTCGTCCTCAATCATGGATTCAGAGACTTATTTATATTGTCGGAAGTTGTGAACACCTTGATACCTCATGTAAGTGTGACGGTTTCATGACCGTGGAAGAGTGGGCAAGTGGAAGATCGTGGTAAAGTCGGTTCCATGTCGTGTGGAGACTTGATGGATCGTGCACCCACTACTTTGCTAACTCCTTTAAACGTTTACACAACTTACGCACATTTCTCGTCGTGGATGAAATCCACGTCTTTGTAGGCCGCCGACCAAAACCCTAGTTGTTATCCCCCAATTTGACGGAATTGATGTCTCACGAATCGTGAGTCTACATGACATACGTGTATTTAGTTTGTCGGTTGTTGACCGATTAGACAATGAGTCTAGGTTTTATTGAATCGAGCATGTTTGACAAATGCTCGGCGATTCATGAATATTAATGTTACTCATCTCGAGCAAATATTTTAAATTCGACGAGTTGTTGAATATTGATGAGTTACTGAATATATGTGGATTATTCGAGCAACTGAGCAAGTATTGCTCGATTCGACGAAATACTAATAAATTACTAAATATTGATAGTTGGATCAATATTTGACAATCGAGCAAGTATTGCTCGATTCGACTAATTATCAATATCGAGAATTTGACGAGCAACTAAGCAAGTATTGCTCAATTCGACAAAATAATGAATGTTGATGATTTTACGTACAATTGAGCAAGTATCGCTCAATTCGGCAAATTACTAAATGTTGATAATTTGTCGTGCAATTGAGCAAGTATTGCTCAATTCGACAAATTACTAATAAATTCCCAAATATTGATAGCTGGATCAATATTTGAGCAACTGAGCAAGTATTGCTCGATTCGACGAAACATTTATTGGTGACGTGACCCAATAAATTATTAAAATATTAGTAAGCTACCAAATATTATATGATTAATTCAGATGTTGGTTGTTGAATCCATCATAAATTCATTAGCGTTTGAATCGTGCTCAGAGTGATGATTCGTGGAGCATTTATTCAAAACCTAATTTGGATCATAGTTGATGAATCGCTGAAAATAGGTCATGAGTGATAGAGGGACCGACCACATGGGATGATGGGCGTCCATGTGGTGCCGGTGCTCGAGTGAGCATGCACCGGGGTTCTCGGTTGAGGATTGGTGAAAGAATAATGATTAAATGTTGGTTTCATCATTTTCAAATATTCTTTGGTTCAACATTAAGTGATAAAACCTAGGTATGAAAGATGGGGACTGACCAAGAGATCATGGGACCGGCTCTTGGTGGTCACGTGACCGATTGTTGGCCGTTTGAGCAATCCCCGGTTGGTTGGAGATAGTTTGGGCCCAATACGAGCAATTGAGCAAATTAGGTCGAATTATGAAAACGTGTGGGACCGGCTTTGTGCAAGCCCTAAGGATGACTGCGTCGGTCATGAAGGCATGCACGTGTTGTCGTGGTGCCCGTGTCTCCGCATCGAGAGCTTCGGTTTTTCGATGTGCGTTCGAGCAATGTTGTGAATTTTCGTAAGAGTTTCATCTTGACTGAAATTCTTGATGTTTGTTGGAATGAGCATGTATGCTCAATTGATCAATATTTTGTAAATATTAAAATAAGTGTATTTTAACATTTAAAATTGTCGTGAGAGGCTAGTCGGTCGTGTGACCTGTTGGCTTTTGGTTTTTCATGATTTGAGCAAAATTTGAGAAGTTATGACGAAATCATGATTTTTTCTCAAACCAAGGAGTTTCATGAATTTAGGAAAATAATAATTATAAAAGACTAGGGATTGCAAGTGTGGGACCGGCCACGGCTAGGGCATGGCCGGCCGCCTATGTTGCCCGGTCCCGCACACCTTTCCTATTTTATAATATTATTTTTCATGAATCCTTGAAGTTATGGAGAATCCTTGGAGTTATGGAGAATCCATGAGTTTTTGTTGAAACAAAGGAGTTTCATGAGATTAGGGAATAATAATTATAAAAGCTAAGGATTGTGAGGTGTGGGGACCGATCACGGCTCGGGCATGGCGGCCGGCTAGGTTGCCTTGTCCCCGCACACCTTTCCTTATTTTATAACATTATTTCATGAATCCATGAAGTTATGGAGGATTCATGAGTTTTTGCAAAAACAAGGAAAGTTGCTAAACCCAAGGAGTTTTCATGAGTTCATGAAATAACAAAAATAATGGAAGAGGCATGGATCGACCATGGCTAGGGCACGGCCGGCCGGCCACGGTGGGCCGACCCTGGGCGCTTCTTATTATTTTATTAATATTTATTGTTTTCTCTGTTTTTATAGGATTCCTCATTGTTTCATATTTTTTGGATGCTCGTTCGTGCGTCCGGGTGCTCAGTCGTGCATTATTGTCGAATACACTTGCACCATTTTTGTGGGGCTTACTCAGTGATGATCCAGATGCCCGGTTATTGAGTATTTATTACTAATTTATGAAATTCAGTGGAGAATAATTCATGAAACCGAGTAATAAAAATGAATAGTTGTTTATTATTAATTCATAGGATCAGCTGTGAATTCGACTATGAATTCAGAATAATAAAGCAAGCATTACCATCCTATGGGATCGTGGATGCGACCATAAAATCGGAGTAATTAAAATTATCTATCACCATTTCATGAGATCAATCAGGATTCGATCATGAAATCGAAATAATGAGATAATGTAGTAGTTTATTGTCATTCTATGAGATCAAGCCGTGGATTCGATCATGGAATCGAGAGCAATTGTTATTGCCATTCCATGGGATCGAGGCCTGGATTCGACCATGGAATAGGAGCAATAATAGATTATTCGGGAATTCAATGGTGAATGTCGCGGCGAGAATTAATCTATTGCGAAAAGATATTAGCCAGTTAAAGCGTCACATCTATTCTGAATGGTGCATAGTCAGGGAGTCACGGTGTTGTTTACGACCTGAAGGCGTTAGTGCTCTCAATCTACGGAGAATCGCCTGAATCTATACACGGTCTCTCCACATAGTCAGGGAACGGTGAGTGTCACCGACGTCTTGAAGGCGTCCGCCGCCCAACTATTTTTCTATGTGGAGGTGGGTCTCTCTCCTGCAGTCAGGGAACAATGAGTTTCACCGACGTCCTGAAGGCGTTAAGCTCTCAATCTACGGAGAACCGCCCAAATACGTTATTCTGCATAGAGGTCACGACGAAATGCCGGGGATCGAACGCTCAGCTAGTGGAGGCTTTTCGAAAACATATTCATCATGGCTTCGTAAAATATGAATCGTTGCATGCCTAAAAGCCGTGTCAAAAACATGCCTCGTGATTTTACGATTTTACCCTTTGTTGAAAATCCACCATCAACAGTGAGACTAACCAAGCAAAAATTGGAAGAAGAAAGGGGGAAAATGGACAATAAAACGTTTATATATGTCACTGTAACTCAAATGGCAGATAAATAATGCATTTCACTTTTATGATATTTCACCATCACTTAAATGCTGAGTTTTCACTACACTCAAATGATAGAGAAATATGGTATTTCACTTCTATCCACTAGGCAGTGAAATATGAAGTTTCACCGTCTCATGTACGGAAGAGAAATTTTCAATTCACGTTTTTAACACCAGACGTGAATCTTTGATTTCTCCCATACTGGTATAAACGAATAAAGGTTTTACATATTGTTTTTTTTTATACACATACATAGAAAGAAACGAAAATCACGCTTTGATCGTTTGGGTACCTGAGATTCTTCGTTTTCGGTAAACTCGGGTACATTTGATGGAAGAGATTCACATGGAAGAGGAAGTGTTAAGGGCTGATTTTCATCTTCCCAACCTTCAAAATCTATTTATTCACCTGTCATTAACTCTGTTTAAGATATAGATTCAGTACCAAAATTTCCAAAAGCCTTACAATTTCATGGTTGATGATCATAAAAGAATTTGGGGTTTTAGGGATTTTTTCTCTGCTGATAGAGAAACCAAAAACCAAAATCAGTGACCAGTATAAATATCTAGGACCGGACTTTAAAAGATATTATGGTCCAAAAAATATTAAAATGTGAATCATTCCTAATTCAGTGAGTTAATGACGGGTTTTCCACTCCCTTGATCCAAATACTTCCTCCCTATAACAAAAGACAAAAAATTAGAAATGAATATATACAAATTACATAAGAATTAGAGTGCTACTCGCGTGGACATCAATAATAATGAATCATAAAATAATAACTTAGACATATCATGAAAGACCAATATGACTTAATATTTAGGCTTATGCCATCTTGGATCAATGGGTGACGAATCCAGTGGGACACCTCCAAAATATTTTTTATATATATATACTAGGTATCACCCCGGCCTACGGCCCTGGCTCAACCTTTTTCGAGTTTTGTTTGTTGTTTGGTCCCTTGTCGGTATCTTTCCACAAAATTTTAGTCAAAGGGTAATTGTTGGGGCCATGTTTAGTTGATAGGGTAATAGAAAAATGGACACCAAAAAAATATCATAGTTGATATTAATGATTATAAGAAAAATGTTATATCCGCACTATGGTAAACCTTATTCGACAATTTGCTTTTCCCTACGTCACGGGAGCCGCCCAATAGCCCCGATATTCTGTTGGCCTACTGTTTGAGGGCTTAACCTTTTTCGAGTTTTGTTTATTGATTTGCCACCGGTACACAAAAATTAGTCGACTGTAGTGATCGAGGCCATGTTTAGTTAGTCGGTTATAGCGAGTCGGAACCTCTTTGCCCGACTGTGGATTAGAAAATCTAAAGTCAAATGTAGTCCTCACATTAATTGAAATCTAGGGGATTGAGCATATAAGCCGGACTCCGGCCTTGGTCGTGGATTAGAAAATATAAAGTCAAAATAGTCCCCGCATTACAATTAGCGGTGATTAGGTTGAATTCTGGAGAGTTGAACCTATAAAGCAGACCCCCGATATTTTGTTGGCCCTTGGTCGTGATCCCTTAAATTCTTTTTGAGATTGAGTAACAATATTTCACATTGGTGCTCATTCTTTGTGAAACGTATTTATCCAACATTGATTTTCAAAATTTTAGGCTTCTCTTAAATATAGCCCATGCTTTTATTAACTATAGCCCACATAAAATAAGTCATTAATTCAACCAAACGTGTTCTTATGATTATTAACATAACCCATAAGATTAAACATGATTTTTATATATAGCCCATCAAATCCCTAAATCAAAAAAATAAAATTAAGTTAATTATGTAATATGTGGGCATATATAATTGATGATCTTAGAATACCCAGTTTTATATAATCATGATTGAGGAAAAAAAAAATCATCTTAGAATTTTTTTAAAGAATAACAATGGTTATGGAGTTTTAGAAAATTGATTTTAGGAAAAGAATCAAAACCTTAGTTGAATTTCTTTTTTTCGATTGATTTATTTTAAAGGAATTGTTTGATAATTTATACATAAAATGTTTTGCTCGAATAAATTACATTGAATAAAAGTTGAACCTAACCACTTGTGAATCTGGCCCCGGTCATTAGGAATCTATTTATTTCTTTGTTTAAATTTAGAAATAAATTTATTGAATAAAAATTAACCACTTGTATCTGACTTTCGTAATGTTCAAAATTAACACATTCTTTCCCTTGATTTTTAGCTAATGAGTGAGCTAGCAGACCTCTAAACAAAACCAACTATGACTACCAGACAATTTCTAAAATATAACTTTGATTGATCCAGTGTACCAGTGGGTCGGAATTCATTTAGGACTTAACACGCACTTCACTGTAAGATCTCAAATCTTTCGCCCAGCTTACTGCATCCACTATTTCTAGAAGTTCTTGTATTTTTTTTAATTTTTTGGGGTTCTATTGTCAGTTGAATGCGTATTGCTAGAAAGCAAAAATTTGTATGTTGTCTATAATTGTGAATGTGCAGCTCAATGCTCTTTATATAGTTTGTGATTTCCCTGACCCAATATATCCAATAATTTTAAGCAAATCACACTTCAAATTCATTTTGCATCTGACTTTTTTTTTTTGTTGAAAGTTACGTAATTATTGACATCTGCGTCATTTTCTTCGTCGCCTGACTTTAGTGATTAAGGTGTTTCTGCAGGTAGTTCGGCATGTCCTTATTTTCTGCTAATTTAGCTAATGCCATCATCTCTTTGAAGTCTTCATCATTAAGTGAAAATTGCATCATTTTTCTCGGTATATTAACAATCAGAACTTATTGTTATGGTCGGCATATTGGATTTGGTCAGAGTTTGAATGTGTGACTCGATTTCCTCTAACAGTATGTCCATTCTTGTTTTTTTGGATGTGAATGTTTTCTCCATGTTATCGTCATCTTCATAAAGCTCCAGCAAAGTTAAACTTCTGAAGTTGAAAGAATTCATAATCAGTTTAAATTTGAATATGAATGTCCCCTCTATTGCATCGGCTATCTTTGGTACAATTTCAGCCAAGTTCTCCCACAATTGAAATAATATTTGTATTTTTTTGTTTTCCAATGGTTTTTCTTTTAAAGATATGTATAATACATCGACGGTTATGTATCTAAGCCATCATTTCCTTGACGTTTAGATTTTCCATCATTTTTTTTGCATTTTCTCCCATGACAACGAAAACACCGTTTTCCTTCCATTCCATTACTGAGATTTCAGTTTTGTACTTCGGTTCCGTTTCTTGTAGTAATATGGCAATTGTTGCACCATTTTTTAGCGTCTACACAAACGTGCTTTATTGAACATTGAGGACATGCCATATGATACCATTGTGATTTTTTTAACACCTACAATTGTTGCTTTGCACGTGAAAGGCAGTCCTTGTCATCAATTTATAAACATATAAAAATTAGTCTTGATCTTTTTATGAAACATTTAACAACCGTTCTATCATTATTGTATTCTTTTTATTTTTAATGATTTTATTAATAAAAGTGTGACCATGTTCTTCTCATCGTCTAATAGTTGATCGCCTCATTGATTGTTTTTCTGTTCCCGAATATCACGTTTTCTTTGAATTCCAGCTTACCGTTTTTCATGTATAATTGCCTAACTGGATGACATACTTCGCATCTGTATTTTATTTTTTTCTATATTACTGATGCTATGTAATTATTTCTAAAAGATACCCACAATGATGGAATTTATTTGGTAGTATTACTCAAAGTTGTCAACATGATTATCTTGCGAGTACAAATAAATGTAAGATTTAAGGCAATATAAACATTATCTTGGTAATTTTTGATTTTCTTACCTGCGAAGGTATCATTTGCTCATTCTCTTTTCTTTTTTGTTTTGTTCTCAGGATTTGCATTGCATGTTCGTCCGTTGGATCAAATTGCTAGTTGGTGTTATCATTATGTGGTCGATATACTTGTTCAGACTCTATTTGATCATATTATGGATCCCTCTATAGAGTTTTTTTCTTGTTTTTCTCTTTGTCTACGTGCTTTTTGTGCTGCTTGTTGTGCCAAGCATTTTTCCTGTCAATTTTAAATAATGATTAGTATTGTATTAATATATTATTTTATAAACAAAATATTAGATACTACTGTTAATTAGAACGGCACCATTGACGGTCGAATAACTTTTTTTCTCTCTCTCTTTGTTGAAGTGCTTGTTACGCCAAACGAGTGTGCTCGTCAATTATAAACATAAAAATCATCATTATCTAATATCATTGTCTTTGTTCACGTAATATTACTGTTATTATGAAGGCAGGCTTTACCATTGATGCTTTATTTTCCGATCGGGCACGACGTTCTCGTTGGGACCTTCTCATCCTTTCCTGTCAATCAAATTAAGTGAGTAATCAAATGTTTGAAAGTAACCATGTTTTTAAATGCAGGGTTAAGTAGTTTTTTGAGTTAAATAACACCTTGGCTCTCTGAATGGCGAATTGATTACAATTTAATACTATTTGTTGAGGTTGCCTTTTATGTGATTCTTGAATTTCCATTTCCTGATGTTCCTTTTATTTTCTCTCTCTTGCTCGACGTGCTTGTTGTGCCAGAGATTGTACTTTTGAAGTTTCTTTTTTTTGCCTCTTACTTTCAGGTGTGGATTGGTTAGACTGCTTACGACTACATGCTTCTTTTGTAATCTGAATAACACGGATTTTTTAGTCAATTACCATTAAATATTATTTTTTTAAGTATAATAACTAATTATACTTACTTGATCAGGTCCAAGGACATATTTCTGAGCCACAGAATCGACGACCAATGTCATTTGTGGAAACTGCATGTTTGGATATCCTTGTTCGTCGTGTCTTTGTTGTTGCTCTTTTTCTTGTTTTTCCTTTCCTCTTCGTGCTTGTTGTGCCAAGGATCTTAATATCGAAGTTTCCTTCTTTTGATCAGGTCCAAGTACACCTCTTTGAATCACAGAATTAGTGACTGATGCTATTTGTGGAAACTGACTGTTTGGCAATTCTTGTTTGCGTCTTTGCTGTTGTTCTTTTTCTTGTTTTTTCCTTGCTCTTCGTGCTTGTTGCGCCAAGGATCTTGCTTTTGAAATTTCTTTTTTTTCACGCTCCCTTTCGATGGCGAATTGATTAGCTTCCATATGCACGACCCTTCAGCAAGCTACGGAGCTTTTTTTTTTCTTTTAAAATATGTCAAAAATTATAGAAATACCATAATGCTGAACCAGACTGAATTGCACCAAATCAAATAACCGTTGTCCGATACTGATATATGATTAGAATATTACATGCGATGTATTCTTATTTGCACGTTCTGATTGTGTTGAATTTGAGGGGTGTCTGCAATACATACGTTAGAGTTAAAATAAACATTGTTAAGCAACAATTATTGAAAGGGACAACATAAATTTAAGGTGGAATAATAGCACACCTCATATTGATTATAGAAAACATATTATAACAAAATTGATCACCTACCAGGATACTTGATCTGAGCCCAATTGGTTTGCAGGAGAAAAGGATCTTTTGAAAAGAAAAGCAATGCTTTTGTTGTAAACATTGTGAAGGCTTCTTATATGGAGGGTGCACAAAGATACTAGAAAGGAACATACAAGGATTAGGAAACCCACTTAAATACGGCTTTGATCACAAACGGAATCCCTGTATAAACGGGAAATAGTTATGTCGGGAAACAAACGAAATTCAGTTTTGTTTTCCCCGGATAAAGAAACGTAGTTGGATTAGGAAACGTCTTCTTGTCTTGTCTCCCGATCAGACGCTCTAAAATATCCCTCACAGATCGGTCAGTCTGTGCCGTGGGATTACGAAATCGATGGTCGGATTCAAAGGGATAGACATACACCACTTTTTTTTATAATATATATATATTTATTTATTATTAAAGCATGACATATAAGGGTGCACAGGAACCGAGCCGAAAACCCATACCGGCCCGGAACCGGTGGAACCGCACTGTTTTTGTCCGAACCGAGGAAGGGTGCAGTGCAGGTTCTAAAATTGAGAACCGGCCTCACAGGGGGTACAGGTGTGCACATGGTCCTACTACAAAAATTATTAAGTTTTAGCCACAACCCTATTGCCACGAGTTCAAGGGATTCGTGGCTATTGATCATATATTGCCACACTTTATTGGTAGTCGTGGCAAATAGATCAATTACTTGCCACGACCTAATGATAATTTGCCACGAGTTCAACTTTATAAGGATGAATATGCGAAATGGCTTCTAGTCACGGCACAGTGGGTCCGTGCGTATTGTGGAATTTTGTTACGGCATAAAAGGAAATTTTTGTTACATCGGTATTCACAATACTTCAATCGATTATGCAATCAAATGTTATTGCTGAGTTCTTTTTGATTTTGTTGTAGCACTATAACTGAATGGCATAATGTTTGGCCAGTGATTGAATGATTATAATGTATACTGTTTAAGGATTGATTTTGGTTATGTAGTTTTGTATGTATAGGTGAATTATGTAAATTACCATGTGAGCGGATGAAACATACCAATGTTCGTCAGTATGTACGAAATGTATGTGGTAAAGTTATTGGGATTTGGGATGGAGCAATAAAGCACTGATCAAGTATGATGTCGTGGTATTACGCTTACATTGGCAAGATTGGGTGGCAGATGAGCAGAAGCCTTGGGAGGATGAGCATAACCATATCCGATGAGATGAAGCTGGTATAATATCTTGCTCATATTTTTTTCTAGATTTATGCATAAGTAACAATGACCTAAAAGGATGGTTAAATGCATCATGTATGACAAGTCAACGTCTTTCTGAGTTCTAGTTACTTGTCAAAATGATGTTGACAAGAAACTGGTGGGCAAGAAGATCAAGACGTGCAGACGTCTGTTGTGCATTTTTTTATTTCGATCACAATATATACAGGGTAGTATCGCAAATTCTCACAGATTACCATTCAAACTTAAATATGTGGTACTATATGATATGATATGTTTTTAGGGTGTCGGTTTGCTGATCCATAATCGCATGTAAATTAAGAATTGCCATTGCTTTGAGTTTCTCTTGTGTATTAGATATTAGTTTTCTTTAAGTTTTACCACTGTTATAAGTATATTGCTTACATTATACTGGATGCTCTGCGTGTTTTGTGAAGGCTCTTGATTACATTATACCGATGCTCTGCGTGTTTTATAAAGGCTCTATCGATTCTTTTGTACCTGCCACAAAAAAAAAAACATAAGGTGAATGTGTTGTAAATGCAACTACTGTGCTTTGAATTTATAGTCAAATTTTGGTTTGAGTTTTGCTTTGTGCAATTTTTTTTTTGATAAATGAGGGTCGAAATGCCTGTGGCGGCAGAGAGGAATTGAACCCTAAGGATGAACAATGGGAAGTCTGATTGGGGTGAAATTCAAAAAGTACTCTTGAAGCTGCTGGGAGGTTTAGTGATGGCAGTATAAAATCCTAGGATGGACCTCTTGACTGTTGAAATGAAGGAAGCAATCTAAGGACGGGGAACTCTGTTCCAACATAATCTTGATTGGAGTGTTTACGCCTGAAGTTGTTCCAGCTCTAGTACCTCATGCCAGTCATGTATTTCGCTTTATTTGAATATCATGAATCATGAATTGGCTATCATATTATTTGACTTGGTAGTTTATTTCTGCTTTGAGTCTTATGTATGTATTTGATTGTCTTTAATAAATGAATGAAATCTTTTAAACATATTTTGCCTAGCTACTTGTACTTTTGGTGAATAATTTTGTATGAAGTGTCGAGTCTGTAGGCCAAAAATGAAATCATGCATAAATAGAATATATAAGAAAAAGTCGAGAATTAGCCATTTCCCACGGCCAAATATGTGGCAAGTACGAAAATTCATGGCACACATGTGTACTAAATAGAGATGTATGCCCGCCGTAGCAAATACTAATTTTTCAATTTCCATGCAGTAAAACCGTGGCTGAGATCGTGGCTAATACCTTTAGCCACCAGACTATTTGTTACGGCCAGCTGGCCATGGCAAAGAATTTTTAGCCACGCATATTTGAATAATTGCCACGCCTATCCAAGTCCTGTACTGTCCAGGACCTAATGTACCGAGTAGTAATAGCCATTAGATTTAGGGATAATAAACTAATAATAGCCATTAGATTTAAGGGTGGTATATATAGAACAATAAGGCTAGGGTTTCTCATTTCTTTTTCTTCTTTTTTTTCCGTCTTCTCTCTCTCTCTCTGAGAAAGAAGAACTCCATTAGATTTACAGGGAAGAGTTTTCTTCTCTTCTCCATTAGACTTCAAGTCCACGAACACCAGATACACTTACACCACCAGTTACACTTACACCACCTCTCGATCCAGAAGAATAAGGAGAAAAAATTTCAAATTTGAGTCCATCAATGGTGCGCTTGTTAGCTTAATTTTGTAAATTACTCAAAACCCACTTCAATATTTTAGATTATTAATCATGGGTTGTTTGTGGTTTTCGATGATTTGTAGTATTAGAAGAGGAAAGATCAACAACCTCTTTTTTGAAGTTGTACTGAGAATCCAAAAGGGTAAACGGTAAACCCCTTATCATCTCTGAAACCTTCTCTCATTAGTTGATTCAAGCATATAGGTTATGATTGATGGAGGTAATGAAATCTTAAAGATTTTTGCATGTTGTGATTTTGCTGAATTGATGCTTTTAGGGTTCAATTTATTGGTACTGACTATTTCAAAACTCAATCTCTAAAATATGTGCATGTGAGATTTTATAGTTAAGATTGTTATGATTAAATCTTCTGTGCAATCAGGTCCTTGGTTAGTGAAATTGGTGAAGGTTTTTTAATGTGCTCTGAGTCTCTGACTTGATCAAGTGTATTGTTGCATGTAACCTTGATTAGTTGCTGAAGTTTGGAGCTACTGAAACTTTGTTATTGGACTAGAGACATGACAACTAGTTGCTCTTACTGAGGTTAGCATTTTACCATGTTAGTTCTTAATTTGAGGATCTTACTTTGTTGTTGTGTTCTGTGTTCATGAACATGTGTGTAGTTTGGCACTTTGGCTTGTAATCTGCTTATGTATTTTATATGCAAAGTGAAAATAGCATCCTGAATCTGCAAAGTGATAATGGTTGTTGTTGTTGTTGTTTTTGTGGCTTGTGAATTGAAACCATGTTTGAATTGTGTATATATTATTTGTCAGTGATCAATCATGGATGCATCAAGTCCACTAGGTTCTAACATAATATGGCGCCATTTCACTAGGAGAAATGTTGCAGAAGCCACTTGCAATTATTGTGGAACGACATTTAGGGCTCACAACTGCAAAAATGGAACATCTGCATTGTGGAAGCACTTTAACAAATGCACCCACATTCTTAATCCTAACAGAGCTGACATAATGCTTAGAACTTAGGCTTAGTGGTTTATGTTTAATGTGTACTACAATGTAATATGTACTGCAGCTTTACTATTTAGTATTTACTTTGAACTTTGATGTCTTTAATCTTTATGAACAATTTGTAGTGGAAGCACTTTATATGTATGAATATATGAATTCACTTTTATTTTCAGTTCTTATTTCCTTTGTGGTTTTGTTTGTGGTTTTGGTGGTTTGAATATTTGATTAGTGTTTGTGTATATGAACTTCAGTCTTCAACTACTTTCTTTTATTTTCAGTTCATAACTCATAAGTGTATTATGTACTTATGTTTATGTATATTTGTGATTTCTCAGTGATCAATCATGGATGCATCAAGTCAAGCTTATGCAACAGCTACTCCTACACCTACTTCAGCTGCTACACCTACACCTGCTACAGATACAGTTGTTGGATCCTCTATCCAACCAACAGATGGAACAGCAGAGCCAGAGACAACATCAACAGATGTAGAAGCTACTTCTACTCAAATGGTGGTAACACTGGTAAGATAACTTCTGACATTTGGAAGCATTTCACTAGGAAGAATGTTCAAGAAGCTGATTGTAATTACTGCAAGAAGACAATAAAGGCTCATACTGGAAGGAATGGTACAAGTGGAATGTGGAAGCACTTTAACAGATGCAAGAAGAATCCTAACAAGCCAAAGCCAAAAGGACAACAAACTCTGACATTAAAACCTGCAACACTGGGTGAGGAGGAAGGTCAGTTAGTCTCTCTATTTTCAGTCAAGAAAAATGTAAAAGGGCAGTTGTTGAGTTTATTATAATTGATGAGATGTCCTTTAGAGCAGATGAGGGTTAAGGGTTTAGGATATTGATGCATGTCTTAGAGCCTAGATTTGTTGTACCAAGTAGAATGACTGTTTACAGATGTTTATTAGAAGTGTATGTAGATGAGAAAGAGAAGTTGAAAAATTACTTCAAGTCAAGCAAGCAGAGGGTTAGTTTGACAACAGACACATGGACTTCACCAAATAATTCAACTACATCTGTGTAACAGTTCACTTTATTGATCAGCACTGGAAGTTAGAAAAGAGAATTATTATGTTTTGTGAGGTTAGTGGTCACAAAGGAATTGATATTGGTGAGATGTTGGAGAAGTGTTTGTCAGATTGGGGGCTTAAAGATGTTTTTTCTGTCACTTTGGATAATGCTAGTACCAACAAGGTAGCAATGGATTATTTGACCACTAGTATTGTTTCAATGACAAGGGCAGAAGAGAGAGCTAAGTACTTGCATGTAAGTATATGTATATGATTTTTTTTTTTTTACTTTCTAGTTAGAATTGTGTTTATTAGTTATTACTTTGCACAAAAATCTAATACTTGTATGAATCTACATCTTTTCAGGTAAGGTGTGCAGTTCATGTACTTGCACTTGTTGTAAAAGATGTTGTAAGGGTCTAAAACAAATCAATTGCAAGAATCAGGTCAGTTGTCAAGTATATAAAGGGTTCTCCAGCTAGGTTGGCTAAGCTTAGGCAGTGTGCAAATTTAGTTGGAATAGAGTCTAAGATAGCATTGATATTAGATGTTAAGACTAGATGGAACAACACATTCTTGATGCTAGAGGCTGCAGAAGTGTATGAAAGAGCTTTTACTAGGTTAGAAAGATATGATAGGGAATATCAGAAGTTGTATTATTTCCCAAAAGACTATGAGAAAGATTTACCTAATGCTAATGCTTTTGATATTGATGTTAATGTTGGTGAAGAAGAAGAAGAAGAAGGAGGTAATAGTGAAGAAACCTGCTCCATGTCAAGAGGACTGGATCTTTGCCAGAGGCCTTGTGAAATGTTTGAAGGTATTCTTTGATGCCACTGTTGCATTTTCAGCCTCAAATAAGGTAACAAAATACACTTTCTTATGGCAATTAGTTCTCATTTATGAACAACTAGTTGATTTTAGAGATAATGTAGATGAAGATCCTTTTATTGCAACTATGGCTGCCAAAATGTTTAAGAAGTATAACAAATATTGGGGTGATTATACAAAGATGAACTCTACAACTTTTTTTTGCCATGTTGTTGGATCCTAGAGAGAAAGAAAATGGACTAGAATTTCTCTTGAGTGTTTGTATGGGAAGAAGTCTTCAAAGATTGAATCATGTTATGAAGAGTGTGTTATTGGATTTTAAGATTCTATTTGAAGAATATAAGGATGTGTATTCAGTTCATGAGGAGGAGTCAAGTACTTCTATGCGGGGACAAGCCAAATCGATGGTGAGTAAACCAAGGCGGGCCAAGTCGTATGAAAGAGTTGATGTCAAGGAGTAAGAGGTTCAAGAGCAACCTAGATGATGATGCGGGCAAAACAGAGTTGGATAGATATTTCATAGACAAGTTTGAAGAAGGTGAAGGAGAAGATGGAAATGATGAGGAGTTTGACTTATTGGGTTGGTGGAAGACCAACAATAACAAGTATAAGATACTTGCACATATGGCTAAGGACATACTAGCCATTCTTGTGTCTTCTGTTGCCTCTGAATATGCTTTTAGCACAGGAAAGCGAGTGTTAAGTCCTTGTAGAATCTCTTTATCTACAAGGACAGTTGAGGAATTGCTTTGCACACAAAGATGGCTAAGGAAGCCAATGCAACTTGATCTTTTATCTGAATACATACCAGATGACAATGTTGAAGTTGAAGAAGGTAACATACTAACATATACATATTACATTATTACTTGTTTTTGGCAGTAATAGACATAAACTAATAGTTACTAACTGCTATTACTTGTTTTTGCACCGTTACTTGGTCCTATCAACAATAATGCCATCACCAGTGCTGCTGCCATGGAATAGATTTTCAAGACTTTGTATTTGCCATTGCCACCAGTGCTACTTGTTATATTTTTACCACCACTGTCCAGTCAGTGCTACTGCTACTTGTTACTTTGACTCTTTTGCTACTTGTTAAGACTACTGTTTAATTGTGTGTGTGAGTGACTGTGTCTGTCAGTCTTTGACTCTTTTGCTACTTGTTACTTTTTCAGTTTTTCAAGACTTGGTATTTGAGACTTTTCTTTGCTAGTATTAATATTATTGCTACTTGTTGTTAGTTGTTAATTGTTATGTATTGTGCTTTGAGATATTTCTTAATATATTGTTGCTCGTAAAAAACGGGTTCTTAACGAGGAAAAAATTTTATCTGGAAAAATTAAGGATCGAGACTAGTACCGGAATCCGTATTCGTGCCGTCTCGTCCCGAATAATCTTGGAACCGAGTGTATAGGTGCAGTGCCGGTCCAAAAATAAAAACCCGAGGCTAGGGAGGTACATGTACTCGGTCTCGGCAAGAACCGAGCCGAACAAATAACATGTGCACCCTTAATGACATCTCTAACATATGGTAGCAAGGAAAAAGGACATGCGCAAATAATTAGTGTAAATTTATTAGAAAAAAAAATATTAGTGTTGCAAATCAAAAATTATATGATTATGGTTCAAAAAGAATAAAATAATACAAAGATCAATTCTTTACAAATATATTACATTAAAAACTTCTTACAATACAATTTTGGCCAGTTACTAGTTGGACTCTACCTGTTTAACACTTGGTAAATTTGATGGTAGCTTCTCTCTATAAACAAAGCACAAATTTTCGTTAAGAAAACAATTTTCGATTAAGTAAATTTTTTACAATCAGTTGTCTTAAGAATTCTCACCCAGACTAATTTTCCATCGACAGTTATAATCACATCAATCACAATGGGTGCATGACAATACCTATGTCATTTAGAGATCGTTGTCCTTAAGGATTAAATCCGGAAATGAGATTAAATATGTGAAGCATCCTGAAAAAGCGGGGGTCTAACAACCACACCCAATATTTCGCTTAGCAATCTGTATGGACTAACTCCAATATACTTTTAAGAGAATCAACTAGACATTCAGACTCAATCTTAATAAAAGTATATCAAAGAGTTATATCTCACTTTCTCGATTCAATACTTACTCAAGCAAATAGAAATATGCGAGTCTAATTGAATACAAGAGAAATCACTTGAACGATACCAAAGACCAATGTTCAAGGATCAATCAATTTCAATCAACAACCAAAGGTTGGATTTCCCAATTGATTGATTCAATGCACAACCTATGATATTTCAATTATATAACAAAATATAATGCGGAAAAGAAATAACACGGACACCAGTTGTTTTGTTAACGAGGAAACCGAAAATGCAAGAAAACCCGGGACCTAGTCCAGTTAGAACACCACATTGTATTAAGCCGCTACGGACACTAGCCTACTACAAACTAACTTCTATTCTGGATCAGAGTTGAACCTTAATCAATCTCACACCGATTCAAGGTACGAGTTTCACTCCTTACGTCTCTCGATCCCAAAGCAGGATACTACGCACTTGATTCCCTTAGCCGATCTCACCCACAACTAAGAGTTGCTACGACCCAAAGTCGAAGACTTTAATAAGCAAATCAGTATCACACAAAAATGTCTATGATAATAGATAAATCTGTCTCCCACAGATAAACCTATGAGTTTTGTTTCGTCTTTTGATAAATCAAGGTGAACGGTAACTAATTGATAACCCGGACTTATATTCCCGAAGAACATCCTAGTATTATCAACCACCTTACAATAATCTTAATCGTATGGTATCGAAACAAGATATTGTGGAATCACAAACGATGAGACGAAGATGTTTGTGATTTCTTTTTATCTTGCCCTATCGGAGATATAATCTCAAGTCAATTATTCAATTGAACTCGTATGATAGAAAATGGCAAGATCAGGTCGCTCAACTACAAGAGAAGTAGTTTCGTCTGGCTTCACAATCCCAATGAAGTCTTTCAGTCGTTAACCTACAGGGTCTCGAGAACAAATTTAAGGTTAAAGGAGAATCGACTCTAGCAAAACCAACTAGTATCATACATGGAGGTGTGGGATTAGTTTTTCCAGGTTGCTAGAGTTCCCCTTATATAGTTTTCAAATCAGGGTTTGCAATCTAAGTTACCTTGGTAACAAAGCATTCAATATTCACCGTTAGATGAAAAACCTGATTAGATACGAGCTAATATCTTTTAAACGTTGGATCGAAACTTAGATTGTCACACACAAATGAATTGTATTCATTTAGGTTTGAGTAATCATGTACCTAAACGTGTACACTTAGTTGGTTCACAAATAGTTAACCAATGGTTAGCCATATGAGCACTTTCATATTAACCGTATTCATCTTTCTCATAACTAGTTCAAATGACTCATAAGAACTAGTTGAAGAGTTGTTCAATTGCTTAGGTCTTTATTCATAGACACAATTGAAACAAAAACGGTTTGATTCATTTGAATCAATTCATGAACAATATACCCACAGTTTGCAAAGATTGCATTCCTTATAATTTATTGTTTTAAGTTCATGAACTACCGATTTGAGAAATAACCAGCTTGGGTACGCGTACGGGTATGCGTACCTTAGCTACCGGATTTGAGTTTACAAACTCAGCAGAAATTTTCGGTTCGAAAACTTCCGTTGGTACGCATACCCAACCTGTCTCCTTCACAAATACCGCATGCACACATATGCACGCACTTGGTTTCCGATACATGAACTTATACGCTAATGTGCGAACACACTATATATGCTTATATCCATAGATGGTAATCTCAACTCTACATTTCAATCATTGAAACATTCATCTATAATGTTATAACAATCGTTATTCACGACTATCGTCATCAAATCTATTTTCAAGATTAAAACGTCAATCATGACTTTTGTCACGGGTAAAGATGAAATGTGGTTAAAGCGAAAGCTTACCAACACATATTTAGAGAAAAAGATAGGCGAGTAAACTCGGCTCGAAATAACAAATGTGTATGTATGAAAACTATCATACTTATACGACTATTATCTCAAGATTAGGAGATAGAATAGGCTTTTGAGTGACAGATGAGTTCAAGTCTCCACATACCTTTTAGTCGGATGAAGTTCCACTGGTTCCTCGAGTAGTTCTTCGTCTTTGTAAGATAATCTCCATGGAGTCTGTAGCTCAACTATACTTAACTATCCTAGACCGAGACTTAGTCATAAGTAAACTAGAAATCAAGACATATAGTTTTGATTACTAATATTGACAAACATGCTTGAGATAACAACGCATGCGATTTCGACCGAGCAATGCTCTAACACATCCTAATATTTGGCATCTTCCAAAGTTGAACTAGACCGCTAACCAAGATTTGTGGTACCTCTAGCTCTGAGCGTTGAAATTGTCAAGAATGGCAGCAGGTTCAACCACATAGTGACCATTCATTCGATCCACCACGGGTACATAGCTGAGGTATAATAGAATTTTGTAGCCCGACGTCTTTATTCAACATTGTATAAAAATTTATGTTAGCTTAAACCTATATAGAAATCATTGAGATCCAACAAGACTTATCACTCAATTACTTGACCAAGTAGTCTTCTACGATTCTGCAAACTCAACAGTAGCATCACATCCTCTACTTATTGATTTTTAAGAGACATCAAACATGTCACATGGGGGGGGTATATTTTGGTGTTTTGGTATGGCGGTCTACAGCGGATGTAGTTTGCTAGCTCACACTCATAACAGAAATAGTCGTGATAAATGTGGAGGGAAAGAAGGGATAAGTGAAAATTAGTTTTTCCAGCAATGCAGAAACTATTTTACCACGTTTTTTATATATTCTCGAGTTTTCTTGAATATTCTAAATTCTTCTATTTTTAACATGGTTTCCACTTCTTATAGGAGACTGGTGTGCTAGTACTATTATAAATAGGTAACTCAACCTACTCATAAAATATATGGAAAACTTCTTGAAAATACCAAGTAATCTCTCGGCAGCACCAGAGAATTCTCAGAGTAGTAGTTTACAGTAAAGTCTAACAACTTGATATTCACAGTTCGAAGATTTTTCCTACAAACACATTACCACCGTGATATTTCACTCTTTCTCTTTTTCCCTTTCTAAGATTAACCTTATCTCCCCCCCTTTGTGATCAAAGTGGCGCTCGAACGACCATTTATTGTTTTAGGCAAGTCTCATACGAATTTGATCTCTCAAACTCACATAAATAACCTTACTCTCACTTTATTAGATCAACTGACATATGGTATCCTTCAATAATAATATGAGAAAGCTTTAACTCCTTAACCCATTTCAGAACTTTAAGCATCACCATAGCTTTTTCTTGATTCACTTCTTTGCTCTTATTGAGTATGCCATTACCCCCAAAAAGGATCTTTTCCGATCACGTATACCATGGAAAAACCATCAAAGTTATTGTTTGTTTTCATAAAATCATCAATATTAACTTTTGTCCAATTTAATGGAAGCCTTTTCAGGGTTTTTAGGTTTCAACAGTGTGATCTCCTAATGATTATTTGTGACAACATGCTTAACATGGAATGTCATAAAAAAGTTATTATGTGTCTAGGAAGATATGATTTATTTTCAAAGACTCTTCACATCTAGATTTCATGTATGCCATAGAGTCACAACAACTAGGTTTATAAGATATGGGTTATAAGCTTCAATTGAAGCAACTCAAACCATCTCTTGGTATCTGTAACTCACCATGCCTTGAGCTAGAGAAGTGTAGAGCAGAGTAAACTCCCAACCATATTACTTCTGTGTAGTGACACTTAAACATGAGGTGTTATTCATCATCCATATCTTTTATGCGAACTCCCATTTACCATTAACTGGAAAAATACTGTTGCAAAATATCCATAAAAATTGTTGGACTTTATATGGGAGTTTTGTGTGCCATAACTATAACGAAACACTTTATTTCAGCTGGAAAGGATTATTTTCCACACTAATTATTTCCTTTAGTGATCTCTTAGTACACAGAGACAGAATTAGTTTTAAAACTCCTACATCTATTAAGGGTTCATCTTAATTTATTTTCTTTCTTTTAATTGATTCTGATGGTGACGATTTGAGAAATCTGATATTAGTTGAAGTATCGGTCCATATTTGACACGTTTCAGGTTCTTGTGTCTTTGTCAATTAAATCCATCACTTTCAAGTCTTTATTTATGTTGATTTGTTGGTTTTTGAACTGATCATCATTGTATTAAAATCCAATTATGATAGAAAACCTTAACAAAATTACCAAATTTTATTTCTCATACGAAATACCTTTTTACTGTTCAAAGACCCTTTCTGAGCTCTGCCAGTTCCTTGTTTAAGACTATTTGACAAAGGATCTTTGTTTTAAGTATTTTGTTTTTAAGATACTTCACTCATTAAGCATCTTCTCATTTAACATTCTCCAGGATAGCGTTGTTAATTAGAAGGACATGTTGAATTTTGCAGCAGCTATGAATCACAAACCTCTGTATTTTATTTTTGGTTTACATATTGAAAACCAACCCTTTAGAGATGTTTAGAAGTTTCAAAGGGAGGATATTCAAAACTTGATTATGGAGTGTCAGTTAAGAGTTTATTTAATATTTATTTTTCAAAGAAGTTCCTACAACCAGGCAGCTGTCAAGCTTGTTAAAATAACTAAGATTAGTATTAGATCTCAAGTGTGGTTGGATGTTTCTCCCAGTCTGTTAGATCATGTCTTAAGTAAGGATTTGAAAGATTGCCTGGATGTTCATCCATGTCATATTGGTTTACATATTGAAACCCAACACTTTCGAGATGTTTTAGAACTTTAATGGGAGGATATTCAAACCTTGATTCTGCAGTGTTAAGATATACATAAGAGTTTTATTTGACTGTCATATTTCTTTTTCAAAGAAGGTTTTATAACCAAGTGTTTATGGGTAAAAATCGTTTCTGCTGATTTCGGTAAATTCGGTAGGTGAGTGAGAAACTGGTTCAAACCCTAAACAAATGTGCTGCACGTGAGAACTTTATAGATTCGAGAGATCAATCTGTACAAGTCCGGCCTAAACCAAGAAATGGCCATTCCAGACTTTCTTCGGTCACAAAGTGGAGGAGAAGGGTTGATTTGGGGAGGGAAGCAAAGAAAGGTGTTGAGACCAGAATAATTCTGGGAGAGTAGTGTCTCGACTTGTATTAGAAAGTGAAAGCTTCGGAAGCTTGCAAGAGATGAAAGCTTTTTGGATAGCTTGCAAAGTTGCCTTTTCTGAGAGTGTTGTATTTTTTCTCCTGACCGAGACTTGTTGTCTGGTGGAAATAGGTAAGACCTATTTATACAAGTCGAGATTGAAACGTACCCTGGCCTCATGAAGGAAGAGAGTAAAGGGTGAAATAATGGGAGGAGGTGGTAACCACATGGTGTTAATGGGTGAAAACGTTTTCACCATTATTTCCTCTTTTATTTGACCGCTTTATTCCTATTCACGCTTTCTTAATGTGAGCGTAGTGTACGCTGTATGCTGATGTGATTTTAAATTGTTGTAGAAAATGGTAGTAAAGGTTGTCGTTCACTCAGACTTGTAAAGATTTAGTTTCAGAAAACTCTAAAAACAAAGAAAATATATTCACAAGTTTGTCACAAAAATCGAGAGATACTGAGACTCAGGATTCCACCAATTCTTATACTCATGTGGTTCAACTGTTAATTCTAGACAATTATAACTTATAAAATATTGACTCTTTCTTTGCCAAAAATAGATTTTTAGAAGATTGACTGTACATCACTAGCATGACGCATCAAAAGCACTTAGACCAAGCATACATCATCATACGACATCACAATCAATTAAGAAAAATCTTAAATCAATTTAGAATAGTGCAAAAGTCATAAAAGAATTAATTATAATTACCACATACGAAAAGAATGGCTTCCTCCATTGTCCCAGTGTTGGGGTTTAGCTCCTCATGTTATTCACGTGCTCAAAATAGGTGTTCATAGCTCAAAAGGGTGAAAAACAAGAGAAAACTAACAAAGCAAACAGTTTGCAACGCTGCAGAGGCGTTACAAACAGCTGTTACAACGGTTATGGAATATAAGACTGCTGGAATATAAGACTGCCGTGTAGTTGATTCCCGCGACAAAGTTTTGCGGCGATCCAAAGGGTCCAATGTTCTTCGTGTTCTTCAGCTCTGCAGCAGTAGCAGCAGCAACAATTCCTGCAACTATGATTTCTTCTCCTCTCTGCCTCCGTCCGGTCCCCCAAAGTCTCCACTCGATTTATGTGACCTCCTCCTTCTATTTATACCCTCACAGGTTCCCTAAAAACTCGAGTAAATCTCCGGTTTCTTTGAGCCAAAGTCTCGGCTTTTTTCTTGCTTTTTCTGCTTCACCTTTACGCGCTGAATTCTCTCACACGTCTCTCTGTCCAATCCAAACTCTCCGACCTAGCCAAATATCCCGAGAATCTTTCTTCTATCCCACGTACTTTCCAAAAATAGATCACCCGAGTATCTTCCCCTGTTTTCTTCAAACTCGGTGATGCAGCCCAGTTCGATCAATTCTAATGACCATACCATGCATGTTTAGGTCTAACATGTCTATCCCTAAGATATCAAAGATTGAGTCTCTCTCCAATACGCCCAAACATCGAACCCTAACTCTGCTAGTCACTTCTCAAAATTTCCCGCCAAAACTTGTTTTCAAACCGTGAAGAAAATAGGATGCCCCCTAACCATATTAGGGGTGCCTTTAGCAGACGCCTTTGGGATGCCCTGGGATGCAAATAACGATGGGTTACCCTTATCATCTGGGTGCCCCTTATCCATTTGAGTGGTCCGAATAGCACGCGTCCTCCGGGTGCGCAAATTCCACTTTTGAGCCAATTTCTCCGCACAAGTGTATTTCTCCAAAAACACCTACAAAGACACAAAAAGCCATAATAAATACAAAATCGAGCACTAATAAAATATACAATTGAGATTAAATCAGACACAAAAATGTGTCTATCAAATACCCCCAATCTTATTATTTGCTAGTCCTCGAGCACATCAAATCTAGAAAATAAAATCCTAACTCACTGTCATGAGGGCATCGTCGATTGCATTTAGCGTATGCAATAAGCCTTTAAACCCCTAGGTGGCCCTAGTGGCCGAGTTATAGTCTCGGGAGGGTTTACTAGAGGTGTACCCACAAAACCTTTATACTCCAGACCCTAACTATCTATGCAGAACCTTGGAAGGCACTAAAAAATCTCCTTGGTTGACATACTTATTGACTACAAGAGGAAGTACCCCGATGCGAAATTCCAATTCTTTGTACACACGAGTTTGCACTCAAGCATACTAAAATCTATATATAAGTCACAGAGCTCTACTCAGATAGTCGCACTATGGACATCAATACCCCGAGTCAAAACTAATCACATGGATAGATCAAGAAGATGGATATAGAGAAAAACATATATGGTTTTGATGTTTACTAAGTGATCGATGTTTCCCATATCTGTCTGAAGGCCTCCGCCAAAATGAACCTATCCTAATGGACTGAGATGCTAGTCGACTAATATCAACACACCGGCATATACAAGGGAACCAAAGGGTCGATAAACCTAACTCTAGGTCAACACAACTGGCATATACAAGGGTTCCAGTGGTCAACTTTATTGAATTTATTCCGGTTGGTCAGATGGTCTGGTCTCACTTTTTTCACTTTTTTTTTTTGGTATCTCAATCACTCTAATTCACCCTAGCATCGGTAACAACTTGATTCGTAGGCCCCACCTAATCACTTAGAGAAACATAGTTTAAAAACAAAATAAAAATAAAAACATAAGTGAAAAGGACTCAACGAGATATGGTGAAACTATCATGTTATTTCTAACACCTGAGCTCGTGCTTTATGAATAGACTCTTTAGATGTTGCCATCTAATCAGATTGGTTCCTCAACTCCTACAACCAAAATGCTTCCATCCACTTAGATTGGTTAGTGCCATCCTTAATAAGCATAAATTTCTAGGCTCGGAGTTTAACAATGCAACAAAAATGTTCCTCCCATACCCCAAACTTAAATCTAACATTGTCCTCAATGTTCTAAAGATAAAATTAAAAGCATGAACAAGGAGAAACTGTTACCATTTGAAGCAAAAGAGATAAGCAAAGATATTACCGTGTCGCATGAATATTGGGTTACCTCCCAAGAAATGCTAAGTTTAACGTCTTCAGCCAGACTAAGAAAGGATTAGTCACCTCATAAAATCATAAAGTAATAGCCGGAATTTCTGTGGGTCATCAAAACCAAATAGAGCTATCACAAGTAAAAGGAGACTGCAACATGCCCAGAAAATAAACAAATAAAGCACACCCTTGTCTAGTTTCCTGCTTAAGACAACTATATCTAGCTGTGGTTCAGGTTCAGGCTCTATAACTGGGTCGAGATAAAATATTTTCATGGGTTGGATTTCCTCGAAGCTAAGATCCGGTTCAGGTTTTAAAGTCTGTAAAAACTCAAATAAGAACTTAGAAGCACATAATAATAACCTGAATAATTGCGGATCCTTAAAGTCAATCAGTTTTGACTCACACAATTGACCACGATGAAACTGGCGGTCAATCTTAAGAAAATGTGTCGATACTAATTTCCTAAAGTACTTAGGTTTAGTCTCAAAACTAAATAATGGACACATCTGAAACTTATACGTTCCCACTGGTTGAAAAATATTTGGTGGGAAAAAAAATCAACTGGGTATCATAGCCTCGGGCAAACCACATCAACCGAGGGGATGGGTTTCTAACAACCGAACTTCTTCCGGACATTATTAGGTTCGAGAACTAGTATGAAGGCAATCTTGCACAATGGTTGAGGCACATATATCAAGTCCCAAGTGAGGGATCTCTACAAGAGCTAAAGGTAAAGCACGGGAGAATGATAATCACCCCCAAACTTAGAGTTTTGGGTGTCTCTAGATAGACTATCTACAATTTCCTAATTTCTAGATCATCGGAATCCTGAAAATGGTCAACTGCTTCTTCTAAGTTATAATCGGAAGGTGCATCCTCACTTATCATATTTGAAAGATCTACGAGTTCATCTTCTTTGTCTAAGACTAATGTTTCTAAATCGTTAGACTCTAAAACAATGTTCTCAGAATAAACTCGTTCCTCAAAACTATCATCGGCTTCGTAATCATAAGGAAATACTACATCGTCTAAAACGGTGGTATCTCTAGTCAAATACTCGTCCTTTTGAATAGGTGAATAATTATTAAAATTATTTGGATTTGAACTAGAAATATTATCATTATTAAGCTCAATTGGAGTAACAAATTCCTGATCACCATGCGTACTTATTTCAAATTCTTCATCAACACTATCCTCATCATAATCATCATTATAATAACATGAAAATGGTTGAACCTCATCTAAACAAGTTGTGTTACCAATTCTAACCTCGTCATCTTGATTATGCAAATAACTATCCTCATTTTCAAGGGTATTTTTGGAAACACTATATTGGAAATCTAGATTTCGAGCAATTCTTTCGTTCTTCTCCGCTATCATCTTGAGAGATTCCTCTAAAGAAAGTTCTCTTTCGTCATAAACTAAGTTATTCATCTTAGCTAACTTACGTGTCGACTCCTCTAATTTCCTGAGAGACTCTTCTAAAGGAGAAATATAAGAATTTTGCTCGTATGACCCGTGCGTGTGTGGATAGTAATTGGGCTCATCATGGTATGAGCCATAACCTTGAAAAGGTTGATGTTCCCAACCACTATTCACACTATGGTCAAAGTAGTAACGTCCATTTTGAAACTCGCCGGATATTCGTTGTATTGGCTATTGTAATACCGGTTCGACATTCTATTCGCGAGGGTGTGAGTTGTCACACAGAATTAAAACCCACTGACAGGGGATTCGTGGGTGGATAGAGTCTTACCTCCAGTACCAGACGGGCGATGAACCGTTGAAGTCGACTCAGGCTACCGACTCCTATGTCAGTGTACGAACCCGAGGGGCCGAGACGGTATCGTAACTGTCGTCCTACCCTGCAACAGTTTATATTTAATTTGTAACCCTTCCTTAGGGTTTTAAAATAATGTCCAGTCCAAAAGAAAAATAAAGTCCAAAAATTGTCCAAAAATTAAAAGAAAAATTACAAAAATACAACCCTATTTACAGTTTCTAAAAATAAAAATAAAACAACTATATACAAAATCTTCTTCGCTCCTTGGACTCCTCTTTTCTTTCCTTCTTTGGCGATGCTTTCCTTTTATAGCACTTTTTCTTTTCCTCGTAGCTTCGCTCCAAATCTGAAAAGAATCGAAAAATACCAAAGCGCGTAAAAAAGAACAAAAAATATAAAAAATAAAAATAGAAATAACTCTAAAACCTAAAACCTAAATACAAGTCCGCGTCGGCGGCGCCAAAAATTGATGTGATTTTAAATTGTTGTAGAAAATGGTAGTAAAGGTTGTCGTTCACTCAGACTTGTAATGATTTAGTTTCAGAAAACTCTAAAAACAAAGAAAATATATTCACAAGTTTGTCACAAAAATCGAGATACTTGAGACTCAGGATTCCACCAATTCTTATACTCATGTGGTTCAACTGTTAATTCTAGACAATTATAGCTTATAAAATATTGACTCTTTCTTTGCCAAAAATAGATTTTTAGAAGATTGACTGTACATCACTAGCATGACGCATCAAAAGCACTTAGACCAAGCATACATCATCATACGACATCACAATCAATTAAGAAAAATCTTAAATCAATTTAGAATAGTGCAAAAGTCATAAAAGAATTAATTAGAATTACCACATGCGAAAAGAATGGCTTCCTCCATTGTCCCAGTTTTGGGGTTTAGCTCCTCATGTTATTCACGTGCTCAAAATAGGTGTTCATAGCTCAAAAGGGTGAAAAACAAGAGAAAACTAACAAAGCAAACAGTTTGCAACGCTGCAGAGGCGTTACAAACAGCTGTTACAACGGTTATGGAATATAAGACTGCTGGAATATAAGACCGCCGTGTAGTTGATTCTCACGACAAAGTTTTGCAACCGATCCAAAGGGTCCAATGTTCTTCGTGTTCTTCACTCTGCCGGCGAAGAGCGCAGCAACAATTCTACAACTATGATTTCTTCTCCTCTCTCCTCCGTCCGGTCCCCCAAAGTCTCCACTCGATTTATGTGACCTCCTCCTTCTATTTATACCCTCACGGGTTCCCTAAAAACTCGAGTAAATCTCCCGGTTTCTTTGAGCCAAAGTCTCGGCTTTTTTCTTGCTTTTTCTCGCTTCACCTTTACGCGCCGAATTCTCTCACACGTCTCTCTGTCCAATCCAAACTCTCCGACCTAGCCAAATATCCCGAGAATCTTTCTTCTATCCCACGTATTTTCCAAAAATAGATCACCCGAGTATCTTCCCCTGTTTTCTTCAAACTCGGTGATGCAGCCCAGTTCGATCAATTCTAATGACCATACCATGCATGTTTAGGTCTAACAGGTCTATCCCTAAGATATCAGAGATTGAGTCTCTCTCCAATACGCCCAAACATCGAACCTAACTCGCTAGTCACTTCTCAAAATTTCCTTAAAACTTGTTTTCAAACCATGAAGAAAATAGGATGCCCCTAACCATATTAGGGGTGCCTTTAGACGCCTTTGGGATGCCCTGGGGTGCAAATAACGATGGGTTACCCCTTATCATCTGGGTGACCCTTATCCATTTGAGGGGTCCGAATAGCACGCGTCCTCCGGGTGCGCAAATTCCACTTTTTGAGCCAATTTCTCCGCACAAGTGTATTTCTCCAAAAACACATACAAAGACACAAAAAGCCATAATAAATACAAAATCGAGCACTAACAAAACATACAATTGAGATTAAATCGGAGACACAAAAATGTGTCTATCACATGTTGTGACCGCCAAACCAAAACCTTAGAAAGCATCCCCGGTTGTGTTGATGTCTCGAGTGTTGGTTGCATCTTGAGTGCAAGTGGCGCCTGCTAGAGACGGGTGTGGCATGTGCCAATGGCATGTGCGGAATGCCTTTGTTGCGAGTTGCACCTCGAGCACAAGTGGCAATGCCAGAGCTGCTAGTGGCGTGTGTGGCATGTGCCAATGGCATGTGTGGAATGCCTGGGTGGTAGGTTGTACGTTGAGTGTAAGTGGCTACCGGCGTGTATTAGGGCCACGGCTAGGTAATGGAAGATACCACCGAGCGTGTTGGCATGTGCCAATGGCATGCGTGGCCAATAGGGTCACGGCACAGTAAGAAAAGCTACCCGTGACGCATGTTGGCATGTGCCAATGGCATGCTTGGCCATTAGGTCCACGTCATGGTGAGAAAAGCTACCAGCGAGCGTGTTGGCATGTGCCAATGACATGTGTCGCCAATAGGGTCACGGCCTGGTAAGAAAAGCTACCAGTGACGCATGTTGGCATGTGCCGACGGCATGTAGCCATTAGGGCCACGCCACAGTTAGAAAAAGCTACCCGGCGAGCGTGTTGGCATGTGCCAATGGCATGCTCGGCCATTAGGGCCACGGTTTGGTAAGAAAGGCTACCAATGCGCATGTTGGCATGTGCCAATGGCATGCTTGGCCATTAGGGCCGCGCCTTGGTAGAAAAGGCTACCAGCGAGCGTGTTGGCATGTGCCAATGGCATGCGTGGCCAATTTGGGTCGCGCCTTGGTAGAGAAAGCTACCAGTGACGCATGTTGGCATGTGCCAATGGCATGCGTGGCCAATCTGGGTCGCGCCTTGGTAGGAAAAGCTACCAGCGAGCGTGTTGGCATGTGCCAATGGCATGCGTGGCCAATTTGGGTCGCGCCTTGGTAGAAAAGCTACCAACGGCGTGTTGGCATGTGCCAATGGCATGCGTGGCCAATTTGGGTCGCGCCTTGGTAGGAAAAGCTACCAGCGAGCGTGTTGGCATGTGCCAATGGCATGCGTGGCCAGTTTGGATCGCGCCTTGGTAGGAAAAGCTACCAACGAGCATGTTGGCATGTGCCAATGGCATGCGTGGCCAATTTGGCCTAGGTTGCATGGTTTGCAAGCCTAGGTGCGGGCGCTACTTTGGCATAGCGCGGCTAGGGCCAAGGTAAGGGTGTTTGGCTTGGCGTGGCGTGACTAGGGACAAGGTAAGGGTGTTTGGCTTGGCGTGGCGTGACCCCGGTGTAGCTAGGGCCAAGGCGAGTGTGTTTGGCATGGCGCGACTAGCTCGGGTTAAGTGTGGATGGCATGATTTACCATTGGCACGGAGGTGCGGCTAGGATGGTTGGCATGCTTCGGCGCGTTTGGTATGGGCTATCGCATGATTTGCCATTGGCATAGAGATGCGGCTAGCTTGGGCTAGGTGTGGGCGGCATGATTTGCCATTGGCACGGAGGTGCGGCTAGCATGGTTGGCATGCTTGGCGCGTTTGGTATGGGCGGCATGATTTGCCATTGGCATAGAGATGCGGCTAGCTTGGGCTAGGTGTGGCTGGCATGATTTGCCATTGGCACGGAGGTGCGGTTAGCATGGTTGGCATGCTTCGGCGCGTTTGGTATGGCTGGCATGATTTGCCATTGGCATAGAGATGCGGCTAGCTTGGGCTAGGTGTGGCTGGCATGATTTGCCATTGGCACGGAGGTGCGGCTAGCATGGTTGGCATGCTTTGGCGCATTTGGCGTGATTAGCGTAGCTAGGGCCAAGGCGGGTGCATTTGGCATGGCGCGGCTAGCTTGGGCTAGGTGTGGGAATTAGGGTTTCGTTCGTTGTAACCTAATTTGAAAAAAAATACCCCTATTAATTACTGACTACATGCATTAAATGTTCTAATAAATGTGTCACTTGGTGACATTAGGTTATTTGGGGTTTTACGATTTTACCCTTTGTCTAAAAACCACCATCAACATTAAGTCCCAGCTTAGCTCGGAGCAGGGCTTTGTTGCGGGGTAAGCATAAGATGGTGACAAACTATCAGCAGCAAACTGTAAAGAGAATTGAGGAGGCTCGTCTGACCTTTTTATAAATAGGATTTGGAATCCTTGCCTCTGGCAGTTTTGCGCAAATCGGGAGGCTGGCACAATTGGGAAGTTAGCGTCGTGAGAGACAGGAAGCTGGGCGGCGTTGATGAGTTGACGCGAGTTAGGAAACTGAGTGTGCTAGCTGGTGAGACCGGCGCAAGGTAGGGAAGCTGTGCGTGCTTGCTGGCGGGACTTGGGCGGCCATTGGGAAGTTGACGTGAGTTGGGAAACTGAGCGCGCTAGCTGGTGGGACCGGCGCAAGGTGGGGAAGCTGAGCGTTATAGCTGGCGTGACTTGATAGGATCGATATGAACAAGGAGGGAGTAGGTGTTTATACAGATAGAAAAGTTTCCTTATTTTGCCTTCCTTCACACGCGGCTTCAATCAGGGCATCGTCCATGCCAAAAAATCTGGAAGGATTATGTCCCTCATTGCTTCATTTCCTTTTTAAGGTTCCGTATTCATACCCAACGCAACTGCATCATCTCCCTTGTTTGAGAAGGGTCCTTCTTGTTGGTTTCTCTTTTCTTTGCCTAGAGACGAATCATCCTCTAAACAACGAGATTCTCCAAGTGAAGGCGCGAGATCTGACTCTTGCGAAAGCACCCCGACTAGGGTTATTCGGGCTAAGAAAATCATATCGGTATGTTTTCTTCTTCTTCTCTGTTCATGTTATCCTCTTTTTATATGTGTATAGATAGGATGGAACTTGATCATTTCCCCATTCTTTGCAGTGTATGATGGGACCTTCCATGGATGGCCGTGCCTTTAACTTTTCGGAAAAGGACTTCAGAATTGGCGGAGATCGATCTTCTTCTCTTGAGGAGGCATTGGTTGGGATTAAGTCCTTGATCCATGAAGCTAGTGAAATTATTAAGGACCTCCCTTCCATCTACCCCCACGAAGAACAAGTACATGCTCGGACTCTCTTGGGTTCAGTGAGCGTGGAGGAGAGCGCCATGATTCTTGATTTTGATGCGGATGAATCGAAGAACTTTCTTCGAAATGTCAATGAGAAAACCTTTGAAGGAGCATATGATGGAAACGAAATAGCCTTTGAAGTTGATGCCAAAGGTGCCGTTGGTAATACCGGAGGGGTCATGGTGGCGTATGCTGGAATGGTCGTCGGGGAGGACACCTGCTGCTTTCTTTTGTGGGCTGCTTCGGGATGGGATGTTGAGGTTGTTCTTTTGCTAAAACCGTTGAATGGAACCTTTGTTGCCCGAAGGATTCTTTGGGGGAAGTGCTTGAAGATAGCTTTGCCAGGGGACTTGTGCTCCATCCTTCGAGGGCTAGTTCCTCCCTTTTGTTATTTACATTATTTGCTTAGTTCCCGATTTTTTTTTTTTTTTTGGTAAACTCATCTTTCCCTTCTTCTTCATCAGTAAACATTTCGCTTCATATATATATATATATATATATATATATTTGAAAGAGGCTGTGGTATGATGACTCTGCAGTGGTTTTCTGGGTTTATCTGATGTGTTTTTCTGATATCTGGAGAATTTGCTCGGAAAGAGATGTATCTATGCCCCCTTTTTTTTTTTTTTTTTTTTTTGACGGGAAGGGGAATCCCCAGGGAGAAATACAGACGGTGTATTCATCTTGGGGAAGTACAACTACTAAGAGGAATTGTTAAAGGAAATACTAAAAGGGGAGTAAATGGGAAGTACAGCTTTTTAGGGATTGGATTCCTTGAGCCATCGCGAGTGAATTATCACGCCTTCAGGTGTGTCTGCATTGATGAGCTTGCAATATCCTCCCAAAAAGGTATCCGCAACCAGATACAGTTCATCCTCTCCTTCATTGGGCGAATCAGTTTGAATAGCCATTTTTACTGTCATCCTCCCAACTTGAAATGAGCTTTCCTTAACCACTACATCTCCGATTGAAAACGGTTCGGATGTCGCGCAACCGTTTGAGTCTTGGCTTCGTTGGTTTCAATAGAAGTTTCCAAGCTTCTTGCAAAGTGTTCAAATGGTCCAGCTCTCCATTCACATTTCTTGACGGCGTTCGTGCCGTGTCGCGCCGAGTCCCCATGACGGAATGGGGAAAGGAAAGACTGTTGCGTAAGAGGTTGATCGGTCGGACTTACTTGCATTTGAAAACCATGAGCTAGCGCCAACGGGTCTTCTCGGATGTCCGGTTTCTTCGGTAGTTTGTTGATGCGATAACCGGTGGGATGATTTGTTGGAATTTCCTTCGGGCGTGGACGTTGGCGGAGGGTGCACATCCAATTTCGCTTTGTTGTCGAGCACCCATAAACGTCCCAATATCATTTCGTGATCTATTTCTTTGACAATATGGAATTTTCTATGTGTTATAGCGTCTCCCATCTCGATCTCTAAGTTGATGTAGCCATGCGCGTTCAAAGCTTCTCCTCTCAAGTCCTTAATCACGGACGGGGAATATGTAGCGTCTTGTTTTGTAAATCCTGCTGCCTTTAGTGTCTTGAAAGTGATGGTGTTGTGGTAGGAGGCCGTGTCGATGAGCGTGTCGTCAAATTCGTTACCTCTTAAACGGGACGTGGCCAGCAGTCCCCAGTTCTCCCTTTTGGTTCCGCCTGTTTGGGAAGCTTGGGCCCCTGGTGTGATTTCCGAGGGAAGAAAAAGTCGTTTGCCAGATACAACGCGATTGAGAGCTGCGAAAATATCTTGGCGCTGCACCTTGGAAAGATAGAGAATTTCGCACACATGTTGCATCATGGATTGTACAGTCTCGTGCACGGTCCCCGGAGAGGACCCCATGGCAGTTTCTTATTAGGAGTGGGTCTCGATGTACTCTTTCGTCTCCCTAGTTGGAGTTCTCCACCTTCTATCCTTTCTTTGAAAATATGCTTTAGTCTTTGCAATCGTTATTCGGGTGGTGAACGAACCGTGGTAATGGCAGTACTTGGGGTTCGCTATCTCAGCCTCAGTTGGTGGACGTCTGGGAGGTGGAAGTCTGATAACATCATCTTGAACCCAGGCTTCTAGGAGGTCAATCACCTCCTCGATGGGAAACGGAAATCAAGGGTATTTCCTTCGGTCTCATGATCTTTGCATAGGAGTTTTAGTGACGGTCTTCCGTGGCGGGGGTTCCCTGTTGTCTCTGGCTTCACGTTTTGGCTGGTGACTCGTAGTTGGGGCTTTCCTTTTCCCCTTTCGTTTACTATGTTCACGGAGGATGAACCGGCATTAAATTGTTTGTTGATGAGGCGTCTACTCCCGCGGGTTTCACGCGCGTAATTCGGTTCGAGTTGGCCTAGCTCTTTCCGGTAATCTTTGGTCTTTGTTGTTGCAGATCGTCGGCGGCTTCATGGAGTTCGGAGAACGTTTGGAAACGCAAGTTTTCTAGCGAGGCGCGGTAAATTGGAACCATACCATTGATGCATGCGTTCACCCGATTGTTGTTCGGTTACGTTTGGGTCGTGACAGTTGAGTGCTTGAACCACGAACCTTTTGACGAAATCATTCGGATGTTCGTTATCCCACTTTGGTACATTCTTCCAAGTGTCCGAGAAAGTAACTTGTTCGAGACACGAAGAAGTATTTCTTGTAAAACGCAAGTGACCATGCTATTCCAGTTGGGAATGTTGTTCGGTGGGATGTTGTTGTACCATGTGTACGCCCTTCCAAGTAAGTGATTTTGAGAATTCCCTTAAACGAAGAACGTGATTATATTCATGCTCACCTAGGGATTCCGGAAACGGAGACATGCTCATGTGCATTCCGGTACCATCGTACGGGGTAAATTGAGGAGAATAGTACCCCCTTGGGAGAGGGATTCTCTGCATTTCGGATGGGTAGGGGATTGGTGATGATGCACGTCCAATTCATCATTCTTGATTCGGTTGCGGAGAAGTTGCTCCAAATCCTCTCGTGACGAAGTTAGGCGGTGATTTCTTTCCGACGTGATTCTAGCGCGAGTTTCCTCATCCGTGGAGGCGTGTTCCACCGAGGTGCTGGCGTCGGGGTTGTTGGAGATGTTCCTAAATGGCTCGGAGGCGCGACTCACGTGGTAGTCGTTCTCGGGGGTCTTGAGAAAGATGAGTACCTCCTTCTCGCGTTGAAACCATATCCGCCCGGGCTCGGAGAGCATCTCTGTCGTTCCATCAAATCGGCGATGGTGACGTAAGGGACGACTTCCTATGGTCCCTCCGGTTTCTCGTCCCGTCGACGGGGTAGTTGGGACCTTGGTCGTGGTCGGAGGCGCCATGCTAGAAGAAGCATTTGGGGTCGTAGCGGCGGCTCTAGCCCTCAGTGATCGGTGGCGCGACACCCGAAGAAATATTTTCGTTGCCGTGATTAGAGGGTTGTGCGAGAGACACTAGAGGAGGCTGCGGCTCGGCCCCAGTGATTGGCGGTGTTACACTTGAGGGAGTGCATTCGATGTTGATGTTGTCGACCGGTGATGCAACAACGTTATTGGGAGAGACGCTAACATCGGGGATGCGTTACGTGGCTTTGGTGTTCTCGCGAGTCTCGGACTGAGTTCCACCATGTTGGGATTTGACGTTCGGAAACGAAATCGGGAGTCGAGTTGGTATTGTAACCGATAGATCAATCGTCCCACCGTGATCGCTAATTGTTTATGGGTAAAATCGTTTCTCGCCGATTTCGGTAAATTCGGTAGGTGAGTGAGAAACTGGTTCAAACCCTAAACAAATGTCTTTGCATGTGAGCACTTTATAGATTCGAGAGATCAATGCTGTACAAGTCCGGCCTAAATCAAGAAATGGCCGTTCCCAGACTTGCTTCGGTCACAAAGTGGAGGAGAAGGGTTGATTTGGGGAGGGAAGCAAAGAAAGGTGTTGAGACCAGAATAATTCTGGGAGAGTAGTGTCTCGACTTCTAAATACCGATTTGCAGTTAGCATCACTCTCTCCCTCTCAATCAACACATTCATAGAAACACATCATCGTCAGCAAGCGGAGCAACATCAGAATATTTGAAGGAAAAGTTGATATAGTCCAAGGTTTACGTGCAAAGAAAAGAAAAGAAGATGAGAATTAATGAAGTTTGTGAAAATTTGAGTCTTATTGTTTTATTGTTATTTTCATTCCAAGTTAAGTCAAAAAAAAAAAAAATTTGAGTTGTATTATTATTTTCATTTCATGTAAGTGCTTAAAAAAAAAAAATGTATGTTTGTCAAGTTTTGTGAAGTTTAGAAGTTCGTCATCAACAATTGAAGACCGAAGACCGATTGAAGACGTTTCTATGGTTTCTTATGAGAGAGTGATATTAATTGCCGATCGGGTGAGAAGGTAGTGAGTACTCCCACCCCTTGCTAATGGTTGATTTCCTTTCTTAGAGATCATCATAAAAAGATTCTTTTTGTCCACACTCTTGTGGAGTCTCCAGATTTTATTTCAGAAGGTTACCCTTCTTACCTACAACGTGTGCAGGATTTCTCTCTTATTTCCTCATACTAAAAAGAGATCTTTTTGAGTGCAATTATCATAAAACCCTAATGGTGAGGCAGAAGTCGAGGCTTATGATCACAATCGAATTCGAATTCTTTCATATGGTATGGTTACTTCTCGCTCGGCACTTAAGGATGAGAATGCATTCTTTGATAGTTCTAACTTCTTGTTACTAGCATGCGTAAACTCTATGTCCTCATAGCTCCTTGGATGCTTGAGACTCTTTTACACTCGAAGTTGGAGAAGGTTTTGTGGGTACACCTCTGGTAAACCCTCACGAGACTACAACTCGTCCACTAGGGACACCTAGGGGTTTAAAGGCTTAGTGCATACGCTAAATGCATTCGAGAGACTGCGACAGGGGTATAGTTAGGATTTCTTCATTTATGTTTCACTTGAGGACAAGTAAAATTCAGGTTTGGGGGTATTTGATGAGTGCCAAATAGTGCATATTTATACATCTATTTATTGACACTTTAACTCATCTTTTGTGCTTAGAAATCGGATATTATCCCAGCATTCTCGTGTTTTCTTTGTTTTCAAGAATAAATATTTGTATTAATTAATTTTGTGTTTTTAGGCAATAAATAAAGTTCGGAGAAACCGAGGAGCCAAAGAGCGAGCAATTGGAGTCGATCATCTGGAGAAGATAGCAAAAGCCCACGTCTATCGGTTGCAACCCATCAAAGGAAGACATGGGCTAGAGCTCACGACCCGGATCCGACCCGCTCATCCCGAGCCGTTGAGATCTATCTCCCACATCCAACGGTCGCTCCTTGGCTCACATCTACTTCGAAGTCGATGCTCCGCTCAACACCAAATCTACCCAATACCTCCCGAGCCGTGGCCGTTCGGATCTCACCAGCCACATCCTACGCTCGCTCGAGGCCTTCTCATCAACTTTTGATGTCCCCGCTTCACATCAAAACTCCTAACCCTATACCCCCTCTCGAGTTAGCCTCATTTCTCTTCCATCTTCTCTTTCCCTCTCCCCCATACCTTCAGCAACCTTACCTTCTCCCTTTTCTCTTCAACCCATACCTCGTCCGCATCATAACCACCACCATCACCTCTTGTCACCAACCAAACCCCGCGCTTTGTAGCCGCACCACCTTCACCTCCTCTCTAGTGTTAGTTTTCTCTCTCTTAGCTTCTCTCATAACCTTGAGGCTAATTTAGAGATAACTAAAACTAGGGTTTCTCCACAACAACCCCACATGGAGCTCCTGAGCCGATTTGAGTAGAGCCAGAAGCAATTCGAGTATGGGTTCGAGTGTTTTTCATTTAATTGTTATTTTAAATGAATTAACTTAGGTTTTGGGGATATTTTTGCATGTATAAATAGAATGTAACCATGGATGTTAGAAACTCATGCCTGGGCTAGCGGAGCACAAACTTAGTTAATTTTTATTTGATGTTTTTCATGTTCTAATTTGATTTCCGGGGTGTTGATGAAACCCCGATTTGTATGTTAATATAATCGATTTGATATGATTTTTGTTATGATTAAATATGATTAAGATTAATAGTTAGTTAATGAATCAACAATTCTGTGATGAGTGTGTACCGTAAGAAGACCATCTCATACTAGGGGTGAGTTAACAAATTTATTAATGAAAGATCCACCAAGACCTTCAAAGGAAGGCACAAGATCATAACAAGCTTGCATTGCCTTAGCATAGAACTAGGGGGAAATAATCACCCTGGTCACTTCCTAATCTGTCACAATCATTTGCTACTTTAGAACCACAACTCATTGTCGTTTCGACACCCAAACACTTGTCTTGTCACTTTCTAGAATCGGTTTAGTAAGCCTTAGATCAACATAAGCACCACAAGTCTCTATGGGAATGACCCGTATTTGCCTTGTGCTACATTGTAGACACCGTGCACTATAAACTATAACAAGTAGGCCTAAATATAAACACATTTCTAAGACATAGTTTTGGCGTAGGATAAATCACATCTTTTGGCATCCTAATTTCATGTCTCCTGTACATATTTG
>JAJJWW010019531.1:0-91010 GCA_023531295.1 Papaver armeniacum | reverse complement strand
CCTTGGCAAACATAGAGTCAATATTTTATTATTATTTGAGCTATAATTGTCTAGAATAAATACATGAATCGCATGAATGAATTTTATGGTGGAATCTGAAGTTCCAGTTCTCTCGATATTTTGTGACAAACTTGTGTATATATTTTCTTTGTTTTTAGTATTTTCTGAAACCAAATCTTTACAAGTCTGAGTGAACGACAACCTATTACCACTTTCTACAACAACATAAAAATCACATCAGCTAGGTGTCCCTAGTGGACGAGTTGTAGTCTCGTGAGGGTTTACCAGAGGTGTACCCACAAAACCTTCTCCAACTTCAAAGCGTAAAAGAGTCTCAAGCATCCAAGGAGCTATGAGGACATAGAGTTTCGCATGCTAGTAACAAGAAGTTAGAACTACCAAAGAACGCATTCTCATCCTTAAGTCTTTGGCAGAAGCAAATCCATACCATATGAAAGAATTCGGATTCGATCGTGATCATAAGCCTCGACTTCCGCCTCACCATTAGGGTTTTATGATAATTGCACTCAAAAAGATCGCTTTTAGTCTCTCATGTGCGTTAGCGGAATGTTATAGAATTCCTGCACACGTTGAAGGTAAGAAGGATAACCTTCCAAATAATTTGGAGACTCTACGAAATGTGGACAAAAGAATCTTTCTGTTGATCTCTAAGAAAGGAAATCAACCATTAGCAAGGATGGGAGTACTCACTTACCTTCTCACCCGATCGGAAATTAATATCACTCTCTCAAGATTCAGAAACGTCTTCAATATTCTGGTCTTCAACCATTTGATGATGAACTTCGAACTTCACAAAAACTTGACAAACATTTTTTTTTTTTTTTTTTTTTTTTTTTAACTTGTATTGTCTTGACTTCGTAAACTTCACTAATTCTCATCTTATTTTCTTTTCTTTCCTTTGTTGCATGTAAACCTTGGACTATTTCAACTTTTCTTCAAATATTCTGATGATGCTCCGCTTGCTGACGACGATGTGTTTCTATGAATGTGTTGATGTTGTTGAGAGGGAGAGAGAGTGATGCTAACTGCAAATCGATATTTAGAAGGAGTTTTCATCTTTAAATGTCACCCTCATGATTGACAAAATTAGCACTCAAGAGATCAAAAATAGTCTTTGAAAGTGGTGCGAAGTTGGGTAGCTCACCATTCCTACCCGGAATTGACATACGGTGACACGCACTCTAACAGCTTTTCTAGAAAGTCACAAAGAGTGAAGGTCGGTACCTTGATTGTTGTAAAATGGGTAGTCTCCACTATGGGTGATCACAATTATGCTACCGAATATCTAAACAGCACCTAATTCGCCCTCCGGTATAGGGGTGGGACTTGGGTTGGTTGGGCGGGTTAGAAGGCTTGGCTGAGGCAGACCCGAGCTAGGAATCTTGTGCCCAGATTGCCCATCGAACCCGTGGAACCCATGGAGGTACTGCCCAAGTCCGCCCAAGTTATGTTCCTCGGGTTCCCCGGGTTCCTCGGGTTGGCCCAAGTTTCGCTAGACATACGATTTTGTTAATATGACAATAACAAATTTTAGTAATAATAAGATTCAATTGCTCCATTTATCTTAAATTTCCAAATAACTGAAGATTATTTACAATATTTTTTTTCTTCATATCGAATGATTAATGAAATAGATATAATTTATAATTTCAATATTATATTTGAAGATAATATCTAAAATTACTCTAAATAGATAATAATAACAACTACTCCCTCCGTCCCTAATTAGATGAGCTATTTGGTTTTTTGTTTTGTCCACAAATAGATGAGCTATTTCACTAATCAAGGGGATATTTCTAAGACTACCCTTTTAATTGATTATTTTTTCTAAAAAAAATATGTATAATTTGATAGTCATGTTTATATTCGTTGCGTAGGTGTTTTAAAATGCTTTTCAACGGTATAAAGTTTATAAAAAACCGTGGTATAGTTTAAGAGATAAATCGTTTCTAAATTTTATTAATTATTTCCCATAAGGGTATAATTGTAAAAAATACTTAAATATACTCAACTTTCCTCTTTGCCTTAAAATTTGTGCAAACTACAAGTAGCTCATCTAATTAGGGACGGAGGGAGTATAAAAATAGTTTTATATGACTATATCATAGTTCTCGAGTTGGGCGGGTTGCTTGAGTTAAAAATATTTGTGCCCATGCTTGCCCAAATTTAACTCGGGTTTGTAAAATTTATGCCCAAGCTTGCCCAAAATTTTGAAATACGTTGCCCATGTCCGCCCAACATTCGGGTTGGGCACGGGTTGGGTGGGTTAACCCAACCCAAGTCCCACCCCTACTCCGGTATGGTTAAATCCAACTTTAACGCTCTAATCAACTAAGAAACCCGATTGCGTTCTCCAGTACTTCCAAGTTCTGTTATTTCGGTCAGACTCTCTATGTAAACATAGCTAGAAGCATGCTAGTGACTCTAAGATCTCTAAAAGTTGGAGGTTTTTATGCAAGTATTTACAAAGAGTTTTTTTTTTTTATTTTTATTTTTATTTTTTTTTTTTATTTTTTTATTTTTTTTTTAAAATAAAAGACTAAAAACTCTATATGCAAATGCAAATGCACCCCCAAACCTAAATCAAACATTGTCCTCAATGTGTCAACAGATAATAAGAATTGAAACAGTCACATACCAAGAGAACTATGTTGAATAGAGAAAAGGGAAGAGATTACCGGATGTCGGCGGGAAGCAAGGTTAGAGCTTCATTAGTCAAGGCTAGAATCCAACATTCTAAGTGGAGATCATATCGGATTAGCACAATAAAAGAAGACTCAACCAATCAAGATAGAAAATTTTAACAAGTCCTCTTTTGGATTATATACAAGAAAAATTCACCATACACCAACAATCTAAAGAGTTGAGGATCAACCCAAAGATGATATGTGAAACATTAACTCTTACACAAATATAACATGAGAATGCAAGTAAGATGCATAAGTGAATGATTTTCCCCAAACCTAAACTTGTAAATGATGTGTTTTTGAGCACAAAATCTTGCAAATTTAAAGGTACATCATGCACAAAGGTCTAACTCAAAGTGAGTTTTTGCTAAGAACAAAAAGACATACACATTCCAACCGTGGCTCCCTAAAAGTGTTATACTTTGATGCGAAATAGTCCAAGAGGACTTGGGAAGCACAAAGTTCTAGGCCTAGATTAGGCATTCTCAGAAAAGTTGGTTTTGCAATTTTGTTACAAACTACACCTAGGTATGGTGGAGGAGTATCAATATGTGCCTTAGGAGAGATATTAGGTACATCTAAGTTGTTTTCGTGTATAAGATCATTTGCACCATCACACACTTTCCTAAGGTCAGAGGAAGGTAAATCATGTTCACCTGCATAGAACAATTCATCAATCTCCATGTCATAATCATCATTATCCAAAATTTCAATCTCATGCATAAGATCATTGGTGTCAAAAATCTCAAGATTCCCCAAGTCACAAACGGTGGTGTAGCATGCTCACTTTCACAGGACAATTTCACACAGCTAAAATCGAGCATCACATGTATGAATATTAGAAGAAACATCATTCATAGGGTTCACAGAAGAAGCTAAATGTCTCTGAACCCAAAGATTCCATCATATTTTCAGCATGCACATGCTCTTCTAACATATCATATTCATCATCCTCATCATCATCATAACAAAAATACATTTCCCTATTCAAACTTGTAGCATTTCTAGTGTACTCATTTACCTCTAGATTAGGTTCATATTCAGTGTTAGTTGCATGAGTAGGAATAGAAACACTATTTTCAAAATTTGCTTTATTAGAGATAACAAATATCTTATCATGAGATTCCCTCCATTCTTCTCTTTGTAAATGAATCGGGTTCATCCTTAAGAACAAGTGAAGCTGTTCACTTGAAGGGGAGTCTTCACTAGTGGGTATGCATGTTTCATATGAATGATCATTATATGGTTGTGCACAGGGTTCACTAGAGAAGGGATGATCATGCATTGCTTTCCATTCGAGTATATCATTGTTTTGTTCTATGAGCTTTTCCATTAATGATCGTTTACAAGGGGTTGGGGAGTATAAAATTGTTCAACTCCCCACCGTGGTGAATGGTGATACATGTGAAGAATGACTAGGGTATGTGAAGTCGGGGGTCGGGGGACCCGAGATGGTTCATGGTATTCCCTAAAATCATCATGGATTGTGGGAGTTCATCTTGTGAGGCATGCCCGTAAGCAAGCTCTAATGGATTTGTTTTCATTCCCGATTCGAGACCAAAATCTCGACATGATCTAGCAACTCAATTTGAACTCAAAAGAAGCATAGCTAAGCACACATCAAGCATGTATAACCAATGATGTCTCAAAACAGGGAAGCTAAGCCCACAGGGTGCAAAGCCCAGTTGTTGTACGGCCCAGTTATGTGGGCTTCAGTTTGGTTTATGTGGGCTTTGGTTTATTTGGGCTTTGGTTTATTGCACAGTGGGCTTCAGTTTGTGCAGAGCTCAGTGAGACATAACTCACTCAATAAAATTGGCACCTGATTCTAAGCACTGAGGAGTGTTTCTTGCTGCTGGAGAGTGCACAGGTATTGAGCATGGATTACACAAACACGCTTAGGTTGGTTTATGCTCGTGACAGTTGGCGAGGATAAGCGCATTCATAGCACAGGCTTTGGTGATCACAGGTCAACATAACTATTTGCAACTCGGCTCAGCTTATGATATTAACACAGAGAACAAGCAAACTCACAAGAATGACACCCAATTTTCTAGCACACGAGGAGATACAAGATTTGGCGGTGCTGCAGTGCGGCTTATGCGCGACCACGGCTTAGCGTGTGAACAAAGAGAGTAAAACTATGTATGGTGCACGAGAGTTATACAAGTGAGATGATCATGCAAATTCAGTTGTTTAACAATTCACTCAGGTGTCACAGGATCATACACAGATTGAAGATATTGGTTCATAGAAGCACAGATGAGCAATTTTTAGCAATTTCTAACAGATTTACATGCCACAGAGTGTTAACATATTTGACTTCAAATTTGTAGATCATGCACAAATTCTGAGATATTCACGGTGGTGTTGTGATCACAAAAAGAACTATTTCGGACTAGCATACAACCAAGCAATTCACACTACGGGAGCAATATAGGTGAAATTCCAAGGCGAGAGAATGTACACAGAGTCAATCTCGGTAAATAAGCGCAGATGTTACTCAATATATCGAAGGAGAATGTGCATGTATCCAAGATGTGGCAGGGGTTTATCAGGTGAGCATGGAATTTCGTTCAAAGCATCAAGGGTTTATCATGTCATCCACAATTTAGATACACACTTTCAGCATTTTACAACATACCACATAATGTGTCAACTGGCTTGGTTGACCTCAAACTATCTCAGTTGATTTCAACTGGGGTTTGCAGATATATGGGTTATCCGGGTTCTTTGCTCAAGATCACGGCTCCAGTGGAGTTGAGCTCGAGCCTTGTCGAAGCTAAGGTTTCTCAGTGAAAAGATGGCTAGTTCAGCCAATTTCCAATGCACAGAACATACAAGGAAACTTACTCAGATGAAGTCTAATTTTTACAGGTTATGCTCAGGTTACACACAAGCATACAGGTGCACAATCAAAGATGCTCAGCTTACTTTCAGTCATGCACAGATTACAACATTCTCAGTTAGCAGAGGTTCAGGGCTTTGCAAGGCTCAAGTTATCATGCATGCAGGGTAGTGCTCAGTTATCACAGATTCATATGCGCAAACCCTAGATATTGCGAGGGTTGGATGCTCGGCGAGGTTCTCTAGCTTATCAGTGAACCCGGGCTTGGCATTCAACACAAGTTACCACATACAAGTTAGGCATACATTCGAGGAGTAATGGCTCACAACAAAGATGCTCGGTCATGCTCAATGTCGGTGTGCAAAAGCGGTGAGGCAATGCTTCAAAGAACAGTGACAATTCATACATATGCTCATCATGCTAAAACTCAGCTCAAAGACAACACTAGTTCAGCAGGCATATATTCAATTGTTATTGTGTCAGCAGATATCACAGGTTTAGTTACATCTTATTCACAGGCTAACCTCAAGTCATGCGCTTTTCCTTGTGTTCCTTGGGTTGGCTCAAATTTGCACCACAGGCACCGTTACTCAAGAAAGAAATCTGGCCCAATATTGCACAAATTTAAAACATGATAATGTGCATAGATGCACAGTTACAATGGAGCAGGCCTAAGCTAGATAGGAAATACTATGGTGCTTGTGCTGATGTGTCACAGGAGGATGAAAAATTTAACCCATATTGCCAATGCTCAACACACAGATGCCCTGTTTTATGAAAGTGAAAGAGAGTATAGCTACAACTTCAGCTGAGAACTACAAGCTTGAGATGGTACCAGTTACCCTAAGCTACTCTACATGGAAGTGATGCAGAAATGCACGGCTTACAAAAAAGAAATGAGAAAATGCAGTTCAAGCGGCACTTATTACTGCACAAGCTTTAGCTAGTACAGATGACTGTTTTAACAGGAAATCACAGGGATGTTATCTGCAGTGAGTGGTGACAAACTCAAGCCGAGGCGAGACTTGAGCTCGAGCTAGGCAAAATGCTAAATGATATCTTGTGAATGAGGTGCCAAAGTGCACCTGCTGAACTGCAAGCTAATAAGAACACTAAGAGGATACTGATATGTACTTATGCAATTAAGACAAACTAAAATGCATTGATATAATTAGCAATATGCAATATAAAATGCAGAAAAAGAAAACTACACTAAGTTACACTACTACACACACATATTAATAATTCAAAGCAAGTATGTACAAGGGAGAACTGGAATTCAGTAAAGAAAGAAAGCAATTAATCAACTCAGCACACGCCAAGTCCCCGGCAACGGCGCCAAAAACTTGGTAGGTCTTGAAAGATGGTTACCTACGTGTTAAACCGCAAGTGCACGGTGTCTACAATGTAAAACAGGGCAAATATGGGTTGATCCCACAGAGAAATGGTGTGTGTTTGAATTTATCTCAAAGGCTCTCTTAACTGATTTCTAAGGAAAGAGTGACACAATTTAGGGTTGTCGAAACGACTGAATTGTTGTTGTAATTGTAACTAAGGTTGCAAATGGATAGTGACAATTTGGAGGACACTAGGGTAGTTGATTCCACCACTTGACTCTATGCTAAGGTCATTCAATTAATGTTGTGTTCTTGTACCTTCCTAAGGAAGATTCTAAAGAATAATGTATCACTAATCTCACTAATTCCCTCCTAGTATAGAGTGTCTTCTTACAGTGCACTCTATCACAAGTTACTTAGTTAATTAACTAAGCATCACTCATACCTCATTAAGCACATATCTTCTTCCATGAAAGTCTCACATGGAGAATTTGCTAACCACTCTATCTAATTCTCCCCTAGTATTGGTTGTCTTCTTCAAGATCTGACCCGATCACATGAGAATTGGATCAATCAGCTAACTAAACTCCTATTTCTATTAAGCATAGCAATAATAGCAACATCAATATTAATTAATCAACATATTATCTAGGGTTTCAACAAATACCCTATAGATTACTTTAGAACATAATTAAATGAGTTTAAACACAAAACTAAACTAAATTGGTGCTCTGGCTAGCCCAGGCATGCCCTTCTAACATACACAGCTCAACATATTTATACATGCAAATACCAAACCCTAATTCTCTTCAAAACAAAAATTAAAAGAAAACCCATTCGCCCATACCCTCGAATCATTGTCGGCTCTGTTCAACCGCTCCGGCTCCTTACTTGGGGTGTTCTTCCAACTGTGAAACCCTAACCCTAACCTAATTCTTTGTCTCTCTCTTAGCTCCTAGGAAGAAGCTAAGAAAGGGATAGAGAGAAATTAGGAGGGGATGGCGGAGGCGGCTATTGTGCTGGTGTGGCTGGTGTCAGGGGAGAAGAAGGTGGTGCGGCTCTGCCATGTTTGGTCGGGAGAAGAGGAGGAGAGGGGTGGTGTCTGGTTCTGTCGGGTGAAGGAGAATAGAAAGAGAATAAGGTGCGTTTGGTTTGGTAGATGGGAGAATATATAGGTGGTGTGGTGTTGAGAGGATGCAGGGAAGTTTGATGCGATGATTGGAGCGAGCGTTGGATCTCGGTGAATCCGATGCGTGGCCCGATGCGATCGTTGGATGAAGAATAGATCAAATCTAACGGCTCGGAAGGGACGGGCTCGGATCCGGGTCGTGGGTCGGCTCTTGGATGGCTTGGGCCCATGTCTTGTAGATGGGTTGCTCCTTGTTGGGTTGCAACGGCATTGCGCGTATGGAACTTTGGCTTTTACTCCATAGACGCTTGCCTCCACTTTTAACTCTTTTGGCTCCTCGCCCTTGAGCTTTATTTACTACCTAAAAACACAAAATTAATTAGTACAAATATTTATTCTTGAAAACAAAGAAAAATAATAAATCTGGGATAATATCTGATTTCTGAGCACAAAAGATGAGTTAAATGCCAATAAATAGATGTAGAAATATGCAATATTTGGCACTCATCAGCACCCCCGCACGATAACACATGTCAGCGATAATGTCACGCACTAAGTCATGCCTAAACTTGAGACCCACTTCATTAGCACAATATAGGGCATGATCACCAAAAGTATCCATATCCCTTTACGGAAGGGGCAAGTACCATCCAACTCGAATAGGGAATTCCTAGTCATATCGAACCATATTTGAATTGCTGGGCACCAATACATTGATTGAGGCCCAAAATTGGGATTTCCATCAAAAGTCCCACGCATGCTTTGTCGATTACATTTCCATAGAGCGAGTCACGCTCCGTCAAAACATAATTGGTGGGTATATTCTTCTTTATCAGCATTAAAGTAGATAACCGCCAAGGAATTCATGGAATGAGTGGCGAGAACTACTAATACAAATGGGAGAGACATCCCCACGGGGAATCAAGGAGTCCATAGCTCTGTTGAAGGAAAAACTACTACCACTTATCCTAGGTGCTCCTCAAGATAGTGGATTGCAAATCTAAAGTCTCAGACAAGCAAAGATAACAATAATGTTTGGTGTCTTGCAAATACAAAATAATAACGAAATTAAAATTAACATGGCCATGAAAGAAGTGCTTTACCACTTTGTTCTTCACAACTTGTATTGTCTTTGTATCTTAAACTTCAATAACTCTCATCTTTTGATTTTCTTCGCTCTTGTAAATAAGTCTTCAACTTGGATATAAAAATCTGCTCATTGTATGTTGCTTTACTTGGATATGAAATTTGCTCTTCCATGTATTGTTGCTTGTAAACCTCAAACTTCTTCAACTTTCCTTGTTGATTTTGATGTCGCTCCTCTTGTTGATGATGATGGTGTTTCTGTGGACCTGTTGTTGGCGAGAGAGAGAATGGTGCTAACTACAAATCAAACTACAAGAAGGTGGTTTTCTTCTATAGACGTCACCCTCATGATTGAAAAAATTAGCACTCAAGAGATCAAAAATAGTTCTTATATTAGTGGGAGGTTGGGTAGCTCACCATTCTACACGGAATTAACGTACGGTGACACACACTCAAAAGAAAGCTCTTTAGTCAGCTACAAAAGAAATTTTGGTCGGGTGCCTCTGTTGATATGAAAATAGGTAGTCTACACTAATGATTGATCAGCAACTCTAATAATGCATTTCTCCCTGATCCTAATCTGCATCACCGGCATGATTAAATCCATTATTTAACACTCTAACAAGCAAGAAATCCGAACGTAGTTCTCTAACACTTCCAAGTTAGGTTATGTATGGTCAATCTCTATTTAAACATACCTAGAAGTATGCTAGTGACTCTAAAATCTCTACAAGTTGGAGGTCTTATTCAAATATATACAAAAAAAAAAATTGAAAATTTTGACTCAAAAAGGCTAAACACTTTATATGCAAAAGACTCCTCCACACTTAAACTTCACATTGTCCTCAATGTGTAAAACTGAAAAATTTGAATTCTGATGTAGTAGCAGACAAAACGCAAAAACTGGGCAAATTGGTAAGGAATTTGGAAAAACTCCATTTCACAAAAGTTGTTCATCTACGTGTTTTCTACAAAGTGTCGGAATTGAACAGTGTTTTGGTAAACATTATGATAGTTATATGGTCTCTGGACTGAACTACGTGCAGTCTGAATTTTTCTGAGGAAAAGGTATTCGTCATAATTTTCTTCTAAAATAGATTCTATACTCAATGAAATTAAACATGGGGATGAAAATATGATATGAAAACAATAAAAACAAAAAATAAAAGGTATTAAGATACAAAACCTATGGGTTTCCTCCCATTTAGCACTTGGTTTAAAGTCACATTGCCACTCTCTCTTGTTAACGTCCATATACCAACAATCAAAATCAGTAGTCCTTGAAAATATAATCGCAAATCTAATAACAACTTCACATAATGATTAGCATAACATATTAATAATGAAATTTTTATAGCTTTTGAAAGCTTCCCCCACACTTAGTTCTTTCTACACTCGAAAGTGATAAAGAACATAAAATAAGGGAACTTCTATAGGTTCTTCTTGTTGAACCTGCATTGTGCTAGAATCAAACACATCAAGTGGTGGATGATTAGAAGTTAAATAATCCTTAAGAATTTTAGAATCACAAATACTCAATCCTAAGTGATGTGGATCAAAAGATTCAGAAATATGCAAAGGATTAGACAAACCTTCCACAATCTCTCATATTACAGATCCTCATCATTCTTAAAGAATTGCTATGAATTATTTACCTCGTGTGTATCGTGGTCCTCTATCAAAATGTTTAGCCATTCTTCGTCAGTTTCTGCTTCAATCAAAATCTCAGCATCATTATAATCCTTGGCTAGCTCAATTGGGTCTTCCACAACTTCTCAATCTCTATCTCTTCAACAACCTCGTCATCAGAATCAGAATCATCTCCTAGAAATTCTAGTTCATTGGTGCAAATCCTAAAAACATTGTTTGAGTACGTTACACCATTTATAACAACGGTTATGTCATATTCATTCTCCTCCTTTTGGATAGGCGAGTGATCGTTATTATGATCCGGAGCTGAAATCACATTACCATTATTGCAAGGACTTTCCAAAGGTTGCTCATCTTCATCAGAGTCTTCGTCAACCTCATAGTCTTCAATATCCCAACGACGTTAAAGTTCCGCTCGCATTACCTTGTTAAGTTCTTCGAGAGTATTTTCCGATGCTCCAGCTTCTTCTAACTAATCATATTGCTTAGAAAGTTTTCTGATATTAATAAGTTTTCCGCCATTATTCACGATGGAATTTTCCATTGTATCTCTTCTTTTGACATAAATGACGAAAGAACATGATAAAGAGGAGTAGGTCTTTCCACACTCTATGTCATCTCCACATTACTAGAAATCAACTGATCAGAAGCATAACTATCCTCCCATCCCTTTGATTGCTCACTTACATACCCGTCATAAGGTTGTTGATATGTATGAGAGTATCCATAAAGCTCCGTAGGGTATGGTTGGTAGTTATTACATGAATGAGATTGAAATCCAAATTGATTACCACTATAATATGATGATTAGTCTTGTGCTCCGAACATGTTATGTCCGTAAGGAAACATGACGACTCACAAGAACAAAAGAAAAAATTTAAAAACAAAAACAAGCTAAACAAATAAAAAATCAATTAACAACCGCTCCCCGGCAGCGGCGCCAAAATATGATGCGTGTCGTAACCACAACAAATTAATCAAGATATTTCCCACTAATTATCTGGTAATATAGCGGTAGTAAGGATCGTTCCCACAGAGAGCTGTGTAATAGATATGTTATTTGATTCAGCAAAATAATAAAAGACAAGGGTGATTGTTATAAAGTGAAATAAAATGAATAACAAATAAAAGAAAGATATGATGAAGGAATCCTTCGTCGTTACCAAGCGATAACTGGATTAGTATACTTATCTATCTTCGTTAGAACCATTCATCACCAACCGTAGAATAACAACTAGCTCAGTGCTATCACAAAAACTCCTTATACCACGGATACGTAAGCTCTCCAATATCAGATTCTATCCAACCGAACCACCAAGTAATAGCTCACTCAAGGTGTAATCCGACCGAACGCTTAGGCTTTGTGAATTAGGTTGATCCCATTATTTAAACTCTTAGCTCAAGCGGTCCACTTGTTGGTGTTGTATTCACTCTCAATTGCTCCACAGAATCCCTCTGCAAGTTATCGCGATTTATACTTGTGTATGAATTATTCGACGATTACTTATCTCCTAACTCAATACTAGAAATAGAACAATCAATAGACTAATCTAGTATGCATCCCAAATCAGTCTAGGAATCACTCATAAACCTTAGATATTGTAAATACAAACGATGATGATAAAAACTACGAATAGATTTATACAGCTAATAAAGTTTCACGCTAGCACATTGAATTCATCCTTAATCAATAGAATTTAGTTACACATGGATTTACTAAAACCCACAAAATTTAAGAAGAAAGAAGAAAGAAAATAACTTGGTTTCCCCTAAAGGGGTAAACCTAAGATATGGATTAAGAACCTTTCCTCTCCTCTCTCTGTATTTTTCTCTCTGGAAGTGTGTATTCTCTTTTGCTCGTGTTCTTGGCCTTATATAGGTTCCAAGGGAAGCCTATGCTTGCGACAAATCCTCATTTAATAAGGAAGTAAAGTCGGTCAACAATATTTAGGATTTGTGGAAGACATGTGAAGTTGATTTGGTGTAACATGGAGCATTGTAATATGATAAACACAACTTTTGATTGGTTTGAACTTCAGTGGGGACTTGTGTGAGCCAATGACCTCAGAATCCTCGGCTATACATGCAAACATGCTTCTCGTTTTACAAACTCCTACTTTCCACCGCGCGGAAATCTTCTCTGTATCTATCCTCAACTGAATTCTCCTCCAAGTCTTAGAGTCCAAAATCAACAACATACCTCCCCTGACTTCTCGTTCACACATCAAAAACCTAAACCGCGTACAATTCCTGCCAATATCTCGTGTTATTTTCCTTCTCTTTCTCCTTGACTCGAGCTGCACATCCACCTGACCCATGACTATCCGGCAGCAAACCTTTGTAACAAGGATAAGAAAATATGGCAGACTAACACCTTTGTCCGAACACGAGATTCAACATCTTATCTGCCAAACCCTATATGCAGTTCAAACAAACACCACTATCGAGTTCTTCTCATCACTGCTAGCAACACGACTCATCCATATCATCCCTGACTCCCATCTTCTTCGCAGAGTCGATCATTCTCCGATCATCACATCTCTTCCATCATCACCGGGTATCACAGCTCCATTCCATTTCTTCAACTCTTTCCCGTTATCACCATCGTGATCATTGCGAGCTTTTCTGTGTTTCCACAGTTTTGCCATACCATCAATAACGGAAACAAATACCCTTTAACATTCTCTGCCATCTTCGTCTCCTTCATGCATACAGTATTCTTTGTCACTTCATGGATGAATCCATCAAACTCCGCCGGTGCCAAATGAGTTTCATCTTCCCTGACCCGACAACTTCCAGCATCACGAGCTCTTCACCACGGCCATCAATGGCAGCAACACCAAACTCTATTATCTGCCATCGCCATCATCATTGGAAGCTCTATGAACCTGCTCGAGCGATCTTTCTCCATTGCTTACCATCATCAATGGCAGCAATCACTTTCTCCCTTGGTTTTGTCGTGGTCAAACATCCTCCAAAACCTTGGCAATATCATACTCGAAAGTCGTGTTCTTCCTAGCATTGAAATTAGTTGTAATGCAACAGAACGAGAATGGTCGGAACTGGTCGTGAAACTCGACCTATGTTCTGTCGAGTACAAATGTCAGAAGAGGGTGGCCTTGAGTAAATATGCCGGGTGCCTTAACAGTATTCAAATTCCGGCTTCCCCCCATTAAATGACATGAATGCCTCTAGCAGTTCCCTTAGAACAGTCCACCCCTTAACAGAGTAAATGTCCCTTAACGCACAGTGGGGGTCCCAATAGCACTTGACCTTTAAAATGACCATTTTGCCTTTGTAGTCTTCTAAGTTCTTGTTTTGCGCATAACTTCTTCATACGAACTCAAAATGACTTCGTTCTTTTGTCATTGACTTCGTCTTCTCCTCCTCTACAAAATGATGACTAGAAATATTCAATTTGAATGAGTTCCAATTGGTCTTTGGCCCTTCTTCACTTGTAAACTGCACTTTTGTTTCTATTAAAACTTCTTTTCGGATGATTCACCTAACATAAGACAATAAATTGAAAAGTAACATAATACTAGATAATATGCAAGAAATATAGCTAAGACAAGTATGGAATTGACACTCTAAACATGTAAATTAAGCACTTATCAAATTCCCCCACACTTGGCTTTTGCTAGTCCCCAAGCAAACTACCTAAACTAAAATACAACAACTCCATGTCGTCGAGGATACGATTGCACTTAGCATGTGAAACAGGCCTTTAAACCCCTAGGTGTCCCTAGTGGACGAGTTATAGTCTCGTGAGGGTTTACCAGAGATACACCCACAAACCTGCTCCAACTTCAAAGCGTTCCAGCGTCCCAATCATCCAAAGAGCTATGAGGACATAAAATTTCTGCACGCTAGTAATAAGAAGTTAGAAATACCAAAGAACATATTCTCATTCTTAAATGTTGAGTGAGAAATAACCACACCATGATGAGAGAACGCGTGTTTGAGAGCGATCAATAAGCATTTCGCCTCGACTTCTTCCTCACTTAAAAGGATTTTATGATAATTGCACTCAATAAGACGGCTTTTTTATGGGTCTCACATGTGTGAAGGTAGGAATGAAGAGAGAAATCCTACACACGTTGAATGGTGGGAAGGAAACCTTCTGAATTATTTCTGGAGACCCCACAAGATCGTGGAAATAAAATACTTTTTCTGATGATCTCTAAGAAAGGAAATCAACCATTATAGCAAGGGTGAGAGTACTTACCACCTTCACATCCAATTGCAATGATGATAGCACCACTCTCACATCATCCAATAGAAACGTCTTCCAATTTGGCTCGTTTTCTTCATCTTCTTGGTATTCGTCTTCGGTCTTCAACTATTAATGATAAACTCTTGAATTTCGTAGAACTTCAACAATTTGTAACTCTTTTCCTCTATTTCCTTGTTGCTTGAAACTTCTTTATGTATTTTCTTCCCCATGGCATTATTGAACAAATAACAACCTAAATGCAAATCTTTTTGTATTTTCTCGTTTTTTCCTTTTTTTTTTTTTTTTTTTTTTTTTTTTTTTTACAAAAAAATTGCAACTACAAAAATAATAACGAAATTAAAATTAACTTAGCCATGAAAGAAGTACTTTTCCACTTTGTTCTTCACAACTTGTATTGTCTTTGTATCTTAAACTTCAATAACTCTCATCTTTTCTTCGCTCTTGTAAATAAGTCTTCAACTTGGATATAAAAATCTGCTCATTGTATGTTGCTTTACTTGGATATGAAATTTGCTCTTCCTTGTATTGTAGCTTGTAAACCTCAAACTTCTTCAACTTTCCTTGTTGATTTTGATGTTGCTCCTCTTGTTGATGATGATGGTGTTTCTATGGACCTGTTGTTGGCGAGAGAGAGAATGGTGCTAACTGCAAATCAAACTACAAGAAGGTAGTTTTCTATAGACGTCACCCTCATGATTGATAAAATTAGCACTCAAGAGATCAAAAATAGTGCTTCTATTAGTGGGAGGTTGGGTAGATCACCATTATACCCGGAATTAACGTACGGTGACACACACTCAAAAGAAATCTCTTAGGCGCCTACAAAGAAAATTTGGTTTGGTGCCTCTGTTGATATGAAAATAGGTAGTCTCCACTAATGATTGATCATCAACTCTAATAATGCATTTCTCCCTGCTCCTAATTTGCATCACCGGCATGATTAAATCCATTATTTAACACTCTAACAAGCAAGAAATCCGAACGTAGTTCCCTAACACTTCCAAGTTCAGTTATGTCGGTCAAAATCTCTATGTAAACATACCCAGAAGTATGCTAGTGACTCTAAAATCTCTACAAGTTGGAGGTCTTATTCAAATATATACAAAAAAAAAAATTAAAATTTTGACTCAAAAAAGCTAAACACTCTATATGCAAAAGACTCCCCCACACTTCAACTTCATATTGTCCTCAATGTGTAAAATCAAAATCAATTCGACGTAGCAAAGGGTCGGTAATCGAATCATCTCCTAGAAATTCTAGTTCATTGGTTCAAATCCTAAAATCATTGTTTGAGTACGTTACACCATTTATAATAACGGTTATGTCATATTCATTCTCCTCCTTTTGAATAGGCGAGTGATCGTTATTATGATCCGGAGCTGAAATAACATTAGCATTATTGCAAGTATTTTCCAAAGGTTGCTCATCTTCATCAGAGTCTTCGTCAACTTCATAATCTTTAATATCCCAACGACGTTGAAGTTCCGCTCGTATTACCTTGTTAATTTCTTCGACAGTGTTTTCCGATGCTCCAGCTTCTTCTAACTAATCATATTGCTTAGAAAGTTTTCTGATATTAATACGTTTTCTGCCATAATTCACGATGGAATTTTCAGACTGTATCTCCTCTTTTGACATAAATGACGAAACAACATGATAAAGAGGAGTAGGTCTTTCCACACTTTCTTTCATATGCACATTACTAGAAAACAACTGATCAGAAGCATAACTATCCTCCCATCCCTTTGATTTCTCACTTACATACCCGTCATAAGGTTGTTGATATGTATGAGAGTATCCATAAAGCTCCGTAGGGTATGGTTGGTAGTTATTACATGAATGAGATTGAAATCCAAATTGATTGCCACTATAATATGATGATTGGTCTTGTGCTCCGAACATGTTATGTCCGTAAGGAAACATGAATCACAAGAACAAAACAAAAAATTTAAAAACAAAAACAAGCTAAACAAATAACAAATCAATTAACAACCGCTCCCCGGCAGCGGTGCCAAAATATGATGCGTGTCGTAACCACAACAAATTAATCAAGATATTTCCCACTAATTAATCAAAATATGAGGTAGTAAGGATCGTTCCCACAAAGAGCTATGTAATTGATATGTTATTTGATTCAGCAAAATAATAAAAGACAGGGGTGATTGTTATAAAATGAAATAAAATGAATAACAAATAAAATAAAGATAGAATCCTTCGTCGTTACCAAGTGATAACTGGATTAGTATACTTATCTATCTTTGTTAGAACCATTCATCACCAACCGTAGAATAACAACTAGCTGCTATCCCAAAAACTCCTTATACCACGGATACTGGAAGCTCTCCAATGTCAGTCTATCCAACCGAACCACCAAGTAGTAGCTCACTCAAGGTGTAATCCGACCGAACACTTAGGCTTTGTGGAATTAGGTTGATCCCAAAAGAGTTAAACTCTTAGATCAAGGTCCACTTGCTGGTGTTGTCTTCACTGCAATTGCTCCACGAATCCCTCTGCAAGGTCTCGCGATTTCTACTTGTGTATGAATTATTCACGATTACTTATCTCCTAACTCAATACTAGCAATAGAACAATCAATAGACTAATCAAGTATGCATCCCAAATCAGTCTAGGAATCACTCATAAACCCTAGATCTTTTGTAAAGACAAAACGATGATGATAAAAACTCCGAATAGATTTATACATCTAATAAAGTTTCACGCTAGCACATTGAATTCATCCTTAATCAATACTCCCTCCGTTTCTGGAAAAGAGATACTTTCACTTTTTTAATTTGGCCTATTTTTAGGCTAAAATAAAAAAGTGAAAGTTTCACTTTTCCAAAAACAGAGGGAGTATAATTTAGTTACACATGGATTTACTAAAACCCACAAAAATATAAGAAAGAAGAAAGAAGAAAATAACTTGGTTTCCCCTTAAAGGGGTAAACCCTAAGATATGGATTAAAAACCTTTCCTCTCCTATCTCGTATTTTTCTATCTAGAAGTGTGTATTCTCTTCTGCTCGTGCTCTTGGCCTTATATAGGTTCCAAGGGAAGCCTATGCTTGCGACAAATCCTCATTTGATAAGGATGTAAAGTCGGTCAACAATATTTAGGATTTGTGGAAGACATGTGCTGCTGATTTGGTGTAAGATGGAGCATTGGAATATGATAAACACAACTTTTGATTGGTTTAAACTTCAGTGGGGACTTGTGTGAGCCAATGACCTGCTCTAACCTCAGCTATACATGCAGCTTCGATGCTTCTCGTTTTACCAAACTCCTACTTTCCCCTTCCCGGAAATCTTCTCTATATCTATCCTCAACTGAATTCCCCTCCAAGTCTTAGAGTCCAAAATCGACAACATACCTCCCCTGACTTCTCGTTCACACATCAAAAACCTAAACCGCGTACAACTCCTGCCAATATCCCGTGTTATTTTCCTTCTCTTTCTCTTTGACTCGAGCTGCACATCTACCTGACCCATGACTATCCGGCAGCAGACCTTTGTAACAAGGTTAAGAAAATATGGCAGACTAACACCTTTGTCCGAAAACGAGCTTCAACATCTTATCTGCCAAACCCTATATGCAGTTCGAACAAACCCTATATGCAGCAGTGGCACAATACAGAGGCCAAGTCCAGTAAAGCACAACAGTGGTGCAACATAGCTCAAGTGACGGTTAGAAGTTGGTTATTGGCTTTACAAGCATGTCAAATGTGTGAGACAAGGGAGAACGGTTATAAAAGGACTTTATAACCATTTGTGAGTATTCATAACCACCAAGAACATGTGTGACACCAGTTGGCGTGACACCACAAAAGGTGGCAGTTATGGAAACTACTTGGACACTTCGTTGAAGGCTTGTGCAAGCGGTTGCGCAGAAATTTTGTCCTGATCCTTGTTAGTATAAATAGCTTAGGAATCAATAATGTTGGTGTTGTTCAATTGAGAGAAGAACCACTCATTTTGTAGAGAGAGTTAGCCGTTCACCAAGAGGGTGAATGGCCTGTTCTGGTACATGTGATGGATGAGTTTTGTAATCTTTCTTTTAGTGCAATAAAATGGGTTTGTTGGAGTATATCTTTGTGTTCATTGTGTTGCTGATTTGTGTGAGAATTATTCAAGTACATGGCACAACCTCTTATGCTTATGGGGGCATGAAGAGTTAGAGAGAAAGAAGAAAAAACTTCCGTTGTGCAAAGCCTTATGAGTGAAGGCATATGCGTACTTTGATGCGAGTATGCAAGGTTGAGTGACTGTGGGTGAAGTTGATTCACTGAACCACACTCATTGACGGTCATGTTCCATGAAAATTTTAGGCGATTAAATGGGCATGTAACAACTTCCATATTGATCAAAAAAAAAACAATCGAGTATGTCCGAATTTCTTTTAGTTCCGGAGCAAGCGAGGATAATAAATCAACTCATTATAATGTCACATCATCTTACACTAGTGCAACCGTTGCCACGGTGGGATGGCCGACCGACCGAAGAACTTGTAAAGGAATTTTTTTTTGTAAAAGAGACGTTCAAACAAAATTGTATTAAGTTGATAATGTAAAAAAAGTAGTGTGGTAACCTTTAAAAGACGAAAATACGAAATTAGCTAACACTGAAAACGGATAGTATGCGCTAATCGTAGAAAGTAACACCTAACTCGGAGTAATTTTAAGATTGAGATTGTGATAACCGTACCTATTGAGATTGTGAATCGCCCTCTAAGCATCTTCCTTGTTCACAAAGTTTACAAAACCAAATCCTCGACTAATGCTAGTCCTGCTGGTCTACAAGAGATGAACATGATTGATACCACCAAATGTTAGAATAGCTCAAGCAAGTCGGGTTCGCGAGTATCTTAGGTTAGTGACGCAAACGAGTTTTCTTCGTTCCTCCGTGGTCTCATCTCGTGATCCGAGCCGAAAAGGAGACCACTGACTATTGAAATTCGATAAAGGTAATTAGAACTTGCAAAATGATGAAGCGATCAAATATAAAGGACCGTCGGGTTAAAAGGGAACCAGAGCCGCAACAAAGAAGAAAAAGCATTCTAACTCGACGGAAATTTAGTCCAAAAAAAGTGCACGATTGATACCCAAAAACTCGAACCCGTCCGTCGCCTTCAAAATCAAATCATAGCTCTGCCAAATCACCATTTTACTCATCCATTGAACTTGTGTTCGTAGAACTTCTAAAACCCCTTTATGCGAGACTCACAAATACACGGCTATTTGGTGCCAAGAGCTCCGTTCAACCGAGTAGCAAGGCCGTAATAAAATGGTTGGTCATTCGGGGTTTTTAAACAAACACTTGTTGTACGTTTTACGGTGGTGAAGGAGGTGAGTATGATGTCGAGTTCTAAGCCACCTTTTATCTCTTTCCACCGCAAATGTGGATTCAAATCCGAGAAGAACCCATGATTCATAATCATTCAAACATACAAACAAAACTTAATCTTTTAACATTCATCATCAAAAACATGGCAGCAGATCATCACTTTTCTCGGTTATTCTAAAGCTTTGTAACATAACGAGAATCTTCACCATCAATTTAGGGATATCAACCCAACTCCAAAAACCCACTTAAGTCATGATTCTCCTCTTCCCGGACTCTCGGTCACCCTTAATTTACTCGTTCTTTCCCATTTCAATGGAAAAAAAAGTACACTTCTTCATCTTCCCTTGTCGATTATTCAACCCATCTAGGCACTATTTAATCTCCATTGAAGCTCTCTGAAACTTAATTACCTTTCCCTTGTGAAGGTAGTGGTCAATCAGATTCTCCATAACAAGTTGAGTGATCACTTTTTTAATCAAAATTGTTAGTTGACTTGGAAGGAAAAAAAAAATAACGTAGGAGAAGAAAGAAGAAGGAAACAGAAGAAGGGAAAAAAGAAGAAGAAGGAGGCTATAGGGAATCAAGCCGAAACGTTTGAGGTCACTTTATCCTAGATTTTACTAAACTGCCCCCTCAACAATTACTACATTGCCAACCTCCGTGTCCTTTTTACGCCCTTGCAATTTTACATGATTACCCATCGTTTTTTGTTATTATTACGTCAATTTTAGTGAGAAATAGAAGCATAGAGGGGCTCTTTAGTCATTTCATTGTTGATTGAAAATGGTTTGGGACACCAAAATCCAATCTTTTTGTGTCAATTGATGACTTACAATTTACAAAAAAAGTGGCCATATAAAGGTCCTCTCTCGCTTCGCTCGGTCGGCCTAATGATGGATTATATTATACCAAATGTTTATCTCAGACATGCATTGCTTCAACAACAAAAAAATCTCATACATGCATGTTAATTGCGGACAAATCCGATTTTTAGCATGAAAATTGCACACAAAATCCAGAACCGTATGATCCATGCATGCCTAGAATTTTAAATCACAATTTACAAAGACTTCATATTTGAGATATTCTTACTCCGCCATTGAAGTGCGTGTAACTTGGAAGTTTCACAGCGCTGGATACGGTTAGCGTTGAAATGCTTAATTATAATACATACTTACGAATTTAGAATTTCACCTCTGCTTCATCATTAGTATCGGAAACTTCTGAAGAGTTTCCTAAATCTGTATCTGTGACCGGGTAATTCAAATGTGTGACTTTTTTTGGGACAGAAGACTAATACTATCTAATTATCCAAAAATGATTTAATTAATTAAATCCCGTTTTCGTCTAAAAAGAAACTGCCAAATTCTCATTTGTGGGTCCCACAGATAATCTGTCAAGATAGCAAACTCTGATTGGCTCTCAATAACCTCATCATCATCCTATAAAATCTACTCATTCTAACCGGGCATTGAAACACCAGAAGAACTATCATAAGAAATTTGAATTCAATCTATTTTCTCTTCAAATATGACTGACGATGATAATTCAAGCAACCAGCGATACTCAGGCCACATTTGCCAGTGCCTAAGTCGAATATCAACAGTACGAAATGACCGAGTTTTCACAATCTTCGGTGACAGAAGGAAAACTGGCGTTGAATTCGTTCAGAGCGTCTGTGAACTCGCAAATGGATTATCTGAACTTGGCATTCAAAAGGGGGATGTAATTGCCATTGCTGCTCTTAACAGGTTACCATTACCTTGACTTACTACTTCTTTATTCATTTTCGGATTCCTGTTTCCGAGAATTCAAATTCCTGTACAGAATTTTTACTTGGAATTGATTTTCATTTCAAATATTTTTGCATTTGCAGTGATTTGTATTTGGAATGGCTGTTGGCAATTTCATTTGTCGGGGGAATTTCAGCTCCTCTAAACTACCGTTGGGTATGTAACATAAAACCCAAAGTTGCCATATTTGTATATCCAGAACCAGAATCAATAGCTTGGCAGCCCTAAATCTTATTTTTGGGTGCCATAAACGTTCTTTTTCACTGATTTCAGAATTTTGAAGAGGCAAAATCAGCAATGGAGGTAGTTAATCCGGTTATGTTAGTTGTTGATGAGAGTTGCCATACATGGTACACTCAGCTGCAACATAATGGAGCCGATTCCATCAAATGGCATGTTTTCATCGGAGACCGGCCGACGTCTTCGAGTTTGGGCACCCGAGATTGTAAGTTGAAATCACTAGTACCTTTCACTTGTACCAGTACCAGTGATTCCAAATGTTCTACTAATTTTTTTTTACTTTGATTACATATATTTTTTGCAGTATTACGCAGTGAAAATCTCAAAAAGCCAATGGAAAAATCCCAATCGATGTATGATTATTGCTGGGCACTAGATGGAATTGCTCTCATTTGCTTCACTTCGGGTACTACTGGGAAACCAAAGGGAGTTGCCATAAGCCACACTTCTCTAATAGTACAATCTCTGGCAAAAATTGCCATCGTCGGGTACGCTGAAGATGATGTAAGTAACAACTCACCAATTAAAACAGCCCTGATTACAAGTTTTTAATACCTCTCAACATTATGATGAAACCCCATTTTTGTGTTTTGGTCAGGTTTATCTCCATACAGCTCCATTGTGTCACATAGGTGGGATATCATCAGGACTGACTATGTTAATGGTTGGAGCTTGTCATGTAATCATACCTAAATTTGAGACCGTAACAGCACTAAAAGCAATTGAACAACACCATGTTTCAACTTTTATTGCAGTCCCTACTATGATGGTTGATCTCATTTCTACTATCAGGTAGTCTCAAAAAATCCGTTTCGCTAAAACTAGCCATCATTTTTCTTCAAATTCTGAGGTGTTTCTCATTTGTTACCATGTAGGAAGAGGAGTGAAGAAGATGGAGTAAGATGGAGAGGAGCAGAATCAATGAAGAAGATACTAAATGGCGGTGGAGGACTCTCTACTGAACTTGTTAGGGATATTACTACCACCATTTTCCCTACTGCTAAGCTTCTTTCAGCTTATGGGATGACTGAGACATGTTCTTCATTAACTTTCATGACTCTATATGACCCTGCAAATGGAAGTCCTAGGAATCAGTTATGCCGAGTCGAATCAACTCCTCGAGAGGGATTTCTTGTTGGTAAACCAGCTCCACATGTTGAATTACGGATAATGAGGGAAGGGTCGTCTTCTCCTGTTGGCAGGATTTTAACAAGAGGACCACATGTTATGGTTAAGTACTGGGGACATCAGACTGTGAAGCAAGACCAAGGTTGGATTGATACTGGTGATATAGGCTGGATGGATTCTTATGGAGATTTATGGCTTGTCGGACGACTAAAAGATCGAATAAAAAGCGGTGGAGAAAATGTATTCCCTGAAGAGGTAACAGAGCCAATACTGAAACTTGAGATCAATCTTCACTAACTGCTGTATTTCAGAAAGAAATTCATTCAGTGTTTTCTTTGGTGTTGTTGATTTAGGTGGAGACCGTCTTATCAAAACACCCTGGGGTTTCTAGCATTCTTGTAGTGGGAATTCCAGAGCCTCGGCTGTCAGAAATGGTCATAGCCTGTGTTCAAGTAAGTGAAAATTGGCAGTGGGCAGACCAAAATTCTGATTTTTTGCAAGTAAAGGAGATGCCAATAATATCGACTGAAATCCTCCAAAACTACTGCAAAGAAATGAACTTGAGCAGGTAATATCATATACCAATCCTCCACAACATACAATCAAGCAATAACGAAATAAAGAAGAATAAAAATTGGTTGTGATTTTTCTTTTTTGTTTGCAGGTTTAAAATACCAAAGGTTTTTTTTGTGGAGAAAGCCGTTTCCTCTGACATCAACCGGGAAACTGAGAAGACAGGAAGTTAGACAAGAGGCCATTTCAAAATTACAGCTCATGCTGCCTAGCTATCTCTGACTGCTGAGAGAACAAATTAAACGAGTTACAAGAACAAAACTGCAAGCAGAACAATGTACATAACTCGGAATGACAAGAATACAGATTATGTATATTGAATGAGCTCTTGCCTGATTTTGTGTGCAGAAGCTATTGAGTGAATAGTATATATCGTAGTTGAATTCTCATTTTGCAAGTAGTATTCGTATTTCCTAATCAGATACACAAGCTGGTATTGATCATGAGCCTTAGTTTCTATTGGCAAAATCCTCGAGGCATAATTTTGTTTGTACTCTAAAAACAGTAGTTAGAACTTGGAACAAACGCTGTAGAAGTATAGGAAAAGGATGAAATTACAAATTTACCATTTAAACATCTCTGACCACAGCTCTTGGCATTCCAACTTCTATGTTACGAGTATCACATCATGAGGAGTTGTAACAACTGATTGCGCTGGCTTGTGAATGGCTTCGAATGTTTGTATACACACACTGGCGAATCCTGTTAAAGCTTGAAACACATTTGGAAGACTTGTTTGTAGGTTGTTAAGTGTCATTGCCCGGCTTACCTGGACTGAGTGCAGATATTTAGCCTTCTCATCATCCACTTTCTTCCTAAAAGCTTCAATTCTAGCGCGCTTGACTACTAATGGGTGGCCAGGACTCAAGCTGGGATCTGCATCTGTGGTAGAGTTGCTTTTAGATTTTTTCTCCATTTCGTATAACGTGTTTAATTCCTTTTCCAACCTTTTCTCGAGTTGGTCGGATTTCTTTTGTAGATTGCGTTCTTCGTTCTGTTGCAAGACTATGGAGTGGATGACTGATACAAAGCTCTTAATGGCCTCAGCAGCTACCTGTCAATATAATGAACACAGATAATGAATACTTCCATAAAAAAAAAATGACATGAATACAGATGTACTCCTGCAGCAAGGAACGAGCACAGTGAGATGCACGTGTTTCCCTTAAACGCAATTATCACAATACAAAAAAAGCCGTCAAAAAATTGATTAAAAAAAAAGAGAATTCAAATATAATTGCAAATTACCTTTTCGGGTAACCTGTCAAAAGCAAGTTGCCACTCTTCACAAAGAATATGGATGTTAGATGTCAAACCAATCTGTGGTTGATCCTCGGCAAGGCTTTCAGCAAGTTGGACCCACCGGTTGAGCACTCTTATATACTCACGCTGAGATTTGACAAGATTACAGAAGCTATTGTACCATATATTTACTTCTCTTTCAAGTTGGGTTGTGGACAGGCAATGGAAGGCAGTGGTTGGCTCTGTGCTCGGATATTCACTGAGACGGTTAACCTGCTGTGAGATGTTGTTTTGAACCTGATGACATTCATACATGGTTCTCCACATGCGCATCAATCTGTAAAAGACAAGCTAACCTCAATACGGAATACTCCCTAAACATGTTAAAGATATAGGGCATATGTCATTCACAATACATGTATGTTACATGCAGTCCCAATTCTACATCACAAATTTTGGAATCCCTAGACTATATACTCAAAAAAGTTGGCTATGGGGAGGCCATTTTTAAGGATCATACAGTTATCTTCCTCACAGTCTATACTACAACAGCAAAAGTGCAACCAGGTTGAAATATCATCTCAAACTGAAGGTTACATGGCATTCAAGGAAATTAAATTCTTGCATTTCTTGTATGTGCAATAATAAAAAGTATTCATACCTAGGAGCGATGTCAATATGTTAAACTAAGCTTACAAGGTAGTGGACCTAATGCTACCCACAAATCACAACGTCACAACAAACAAAGATAAAAGCAAATATGTATTAAGATCATTGTCTTATTACCTAGAAGATAGTTCGAGCAGCTGAGGGTGCAGCTCTTCATCCCTGAGCTTCAAAAGAGTCAGGCAAGTTTTACCAATTGAGTGTTGCAGATAGCTCAAGTTAGACTCTAGACTCTCAATATTTGCTCGAGCTTCCTCAGTCCTAAGCAAATCATAATCACCAGTTTCTTGTCTTTGTAGCAACGAGGTTTTTCTTTCATACTCCAATTTGGTGATCTCTTCCTCCTGCAGCACCACATACATGAGAACTTAGGAACAAAATGTAAGTTTCAAAGACAAACTGTAACCTACGAAGGGCTTCATATGCTTTGGTGCATCTGTGCTAATGCAGACAGATACAACTTGCAGCGAGGCCCAATCTTAAATCGGTAAAACAGGGAGTGAATACCTGCATTACCAGTTTTAGATATGTTTTGACTGAAATTACTCAGTAAAAGGAGTTTTAGTGCCGTGAATATTTGCAACTAGACTAGGCGTACCAAACAAAGGTATAGTAGTCACAGATGGTCATCATATATAAACTGATAAAAATAAAGTCATACTATGTAAGATTCACCTACATAGGTGGGAGTTTCGAGCAGAAAAGGTGAACATGGTTACCTTGATTTCTTTATAGAGCTTCTCCTCCTCAGCATTGATCTTCTCAAGTGTGATGCAGTGGGCACCAGGTTTGCATGGCTCGTTTGGGTCATGTGATTCAACAGCATCTCTGCTCGACTGAAGTGATTTTGAAGACCAACTCCAAGACAATGCACTAAAAACCTTTGCTGACTTGAAGCTTTTCCCTATAAAAGAAATAGCACTTAGAAAGGAATTCCTTGTTTCAAGCATAGGAACAACAAACCAAAATCAAGATCCGCTAAAATTTACTCATTCAAATAATGCATATCGATTAAACACATACGCCAAATGATATTCCAATCAGTATTAGAGGGTCTTTAGAGTGTCAGAACCCATATGACATATACTGTTGTTCAGATGAAAAGAAATTGACCACAATGTAGCGTAGGTTATAAAAGTAGAGGGTCATTCTGCTTCTAAAAGTAGGCTAATGTTTGGGCATAGATAGTCCAACAAACTCATGAACTGATATATCCCAAAGTCCTGCATCACTCTAGAAAGACAATAAGCATTAAACTCAAGTGATGCACTCATAAAACAGCAATACAATCGTGCTGTTTCTCTTATGATCCTCAAAATCTGCAATCGTGATAGTAAGTTCTTAAAACCAGTTCACAATAACATTATAAACAAAAACAAAAAGTAAAGTCAATCCATACACCAGAATAGGCAGATATAATCTACAACTTCCTAAAATGACTAAGGTTGCAATGAGTCTTTCGCCCTTCAGCTTATGGACAAATTTTAGCAACATGCATTCAATCATCAAAACTCAATATAAGCTTAATCGAATCCATAGGCAGAAATAGCACACCACTAAACTACCAAGCACTGGCAACATTGATGATAAACCAATCCAAATTCTATTAGAAACAAAGACTATCGCAAAATTAATTCAACAACATAACAACAGAGAATTTCTACATCAATTATAATAAGTTAGAGATTAGAAATTACTCTGGCTCGCTTCGAAATCCTGATGTATAGAATCACCCCTATTAACTTCCAAAAGAACAGCTACACCTCTCCCTGATTCATAAGCTCTCAGAAAATAATCATCAATCTCTTTAACAATCCCCAACAATGAGTTAAAATTTCTCCTCCTAGTACTCTCCCCTACCAACATTGCCATATTCTCCGATCCTGCATCTTGTTTTGTATTCCAGCTCGCCGTAGATGAATTATCATCATTCAGCTCCACCATCAATGTCTTCTCCCTAAGCGAATTCAACACATCATTAACCACCACTTCATGTTCATCTCGTTCCTCTTCCTCTTCTTCATCTTCCACCTCCTCCTCCTCATCGCCGTCTTCAAATTCCGTTTTAGTTTCTTCCCAATCTTCCTCCTCAACTTTCTGCTCATTCTTCGAAATCGGAACAACAACAAAAGGATCCCAAAATTCCCAATTAGAACCCGACATCGGCGGTGGTGGAGGCGGTAGTATCTCCACACTCCGCTTCTTCTTCATCCCCTTATCCTCAGTCGAAATCTCACTCTCATCATCAGATTCTTCATCCTCCTCATCCTCCTCTCCTCCTCCTCTTCTATCAGGACTAAACGGAGGAGGAGGCGGCGGTGGTGGTGGAAGTGAACCTAACAACGACTTCCGCTGCTGCAACCGCGGCGGCGGCGGTGGCGGTGGTTGTAATGGTTGTTGTTCTTGACGAAAAGAATTAGAAACAATATCTAACTCACATGATTCAGCTTCCGCGAATTGACGAAGAGTAATACCTGTGTTTTTCAGTGACTGTAAGTAAGACATTTGAGATGAAGCGAAATCAGCTCTGAGTATTAGTAACTGTTTCATTAGTTTTCTTCTTTCTTTACATCTTTGTAATCTTTCTTCATCTTCTATCTTCTTCGATGCTACACATCCCATTTTTTACAGACAAAAAAAAAAATTGACAGAAATTTCTTACTTAAAACATGATTAAAATGGAGATTTCTTGTTTGATTTTCTGATGATTCTGACAAATGAAGAAGTATTTACTGTTGTTTCTTCTTCTGAAGAAGAAGGGAGAAATTGGAAACTGTATTTTTGTTTTGTGCCCTAGAAAATTAAAAAAAGAGAGTATAGAAAATAGCAAAAATGGAGAGAGTGAGCTCGAAAATCAAGAAAAGGAAGAAGAAGATAGAAGCGTATTTTAGCGGGACACCATTATTATTGGGAAAAAAAAAAGAAAAAACTACTCAAATAACAACGCACGCAACAAGTGATGGTCCCTCCATCTTTCGTGTTCCGCCGATCTGGTTAGCCACTGGTACACAATCCACGTGGCTCCATATGGACGGTCAGAAACCAAAGCGGGACCTACTAGTTCCGTTTCGGATAAATAGACGATCAATAGTATGCCACGTAGGTGATGTAACAGCGGTTGTACATAAATAAGCTATATTACATCTTACTTAAGAAGAAGACATCCGCCGCGTTTCTCGCGTCCAGCCACATTTACGGCTTCTACGTGACGATATATAAGTGGTTGAAGATCACATAGTGGGGATAAGTGGGCCATACTCGGACGCTCGAGAGACAGCCACGTAGGTACTGTAAAAGTGACTGCATTGAACATCAGCTGTACTACATCTTATGGTGACGGAAGGTTGGCTGTTTTGACTGACGGATGGCGTCTGGGGGGTGGTGCGCAAATTAGCTGAGGGTCCGAGATAAGAGAAACTATTTAACTAGTTTGAGGTTTGTCTTTTTATTTTTGTGGACCTATTTGGTTCAACCAAAGCTAACAAGACCCACCATGGTGGTGGTGACCACGACTGCTGTGGATGGTGACCGGTGATTCGTACCGAGGTCAGAGACTGTGGCAGTCTTGATGATCACTGTTGTGGCGCCTCGTCGTGCATGTGGAGTAAAAGAACACTGCACAGGAGATTGTTGCGGATAATAAGACCAGAAAGAACACTTCCTAGTCAGGGGTTGCATGGAAAACAAGCTTGGTAAAGGGGCGGCAAGAAATGGTAGAGGGCGGCAAGTGTGATAGCAATGTCCCTCTTATTGGTTAGGGGGTGTCCTATGGGGGTGTAGATTGACTAGATTACCCTTTTCACCTTAAATTAACCAAAATCAAATCAATTTTTTTAAACCTAATGAATCGGAAAAATCAAATCGGTTTTTTTCTTCTTCATCTTCTCTTCTCCTCCATCAACCCTAACCTCCATTAAAACCCAGAAGATTTCATCGTCTTCGATTAATCGACGATTTGAAAATGTTTGGAAAAACCCGGTTAGGGTTTAGTTTATCGTGTTGGATTTAAGTTAATTTTGTGTCAAAAATTAGGGTTTTGTATGAAATTGAAATTGAAATTTGGGTTTTATACTGAATTCTACGGTTGGTAATAACTCAAATACCAACCGTAAGTTCTTAGTTTTGAGAATATGTTGATTACGGTTTTTATTTGCATCATATTTATCAACCGTAATTGAGTTACGGTTTGAAACTCAATTAAACTAACCAACCAAATCATCCTAATGTTAACAACTTATCAAATAGTTATGTGCGGTTCAAAAGTTAAGATGACTTACCAACAAGTAGGTTAGTTACGGTTGGTTTCGATTCATTAGTTACCAAACCGTAGGTTAGTTCTGTTGGTTTATAATCATTAGTTACCAACCGTAGTGAACTTAGCTCCATACACAGACTCATTTGAAAATGGTATTCCTAGTCTCATGACACGATATCAAGATACAAGCAACGGTGTCAAGAAGAGAAATGGTATGCCCTAAAGTTTGGTTGAAACTAAATGTCCACCTACTTGTTAGTTTGAAGGGCCACTTTTTGATTCTTCTACGGTTGGTATTGTTTACCCAATTCTGAGCAGTAAGTTCCCTACGGTTCCGTAAGGAACAAATTATACCAACCGTGAATCGGTTTTTTTCGGGTTTTCCCCAACATGTAGTTACGGTTGGTAACGAGCTCCATTCCAACCGTATGTTCTTGAAATTTTGGGTTTCCCAAAATTGAACCGGTCTGATTAGTAATTGATACATTCTGAACCGTAATATATAGTTACTAAGTTAGGTAGCGGAGCTCGATTCCAACCGTATGTTCTTAAAGAAATTTTAAAAAATTGATTTGTTACGTACTTTAGAAGTATACCTAGTCATTTTCAATCTTTGGGTTCTTCACTTTGTTAGTTAATTTTTTCAATTGGTTGAGATTGACCTTCACAAATATCACAAAAGTTTCTTTTTCTTCTCTAATTTTTTTTTTAATAACCTATTTTAGAGTTATGAATCATATGATAAGTGAAAATTAATTATCAACATTAATCTTGATTGTCAACACTAATCTTGATTATCATTACTAATCTTGATTATCAACAATAAGGGCTAATTAGTCATTTCCGTGATTCTATTTGATAAGGGACACTTGAAAATTACTTGTAATGACCTTTTTGTCTTATTAGGGTGCCGCCCCTCTACCATTTCATGCCGCCCCTTTACCAAGCTTGATGGAAAAAGAGAAAGATCATGCATATCCTAGTCATGTAAAACCATTAACAACACTTCTGCCAGGAAAACAGTAAAAATTCAAAACATACAGTGGGTTGATTCAACAAAATCTCTTTTCAATTATACTCATAAGCCAGAAAAATGGAAACAAGGGAAAAAAAAAAAGAACAAAGACAAACGAGCATAGCACACCTAGATCTTTCGCACAATATGGGCCCGCAACCGACCCACGCCTCATACTTTCTATTGTGTGTCGTGCTAATACACTTTGAGCCAGTTATATCCTCCTATAGCGTCGTTAAAACAATCAACAACTTCGGTGAAAATTATGTCAATTTCTTTAGTTTCCGTACCATAACAAACCAATCTGTCATCACATGTGAGATAAACTTTATTACTTTGAATGCAAACAGTTTTAACCTTAGAAGTGGTTTAGAAAAACAATCCAGATCAATAATGTATCCCTTGATCATAGAGTTTTCATGGCAGCATCCTTTTGCATCATCCATATGTCCATCAGTCCACTGGATACACAGAGGTGCACAATCCAATTTCTAGAAGTTGAATTCAAGTGCTATCCAAACATCCTCTTAACTACATCTTTTTATATCTTCGTTATTTATTACTTAACAAGGATACCTTGTCACCATGCTTTACAAGAGCAAGCGTCATAAAACTCAATTCTCATTCTTCTTTGCTCTGAAGCACGGAAATGCCAACGGGCACAGAAGGGATAAACTGTCAAATGTGTCATATGTTAAAACACTAGGTTAGGCTCAAGAAAATTCGAAAACGAAAATATTGGTAGTGAATTCAAGTCTGTGCCAAATACTATGATTGGAAAAGTCAAATAAATTGTGGTGTTTCTTAACTTGCTTCGACAACTCTTATGGAAGAGGAAAACTAAAAAGTTCCTCACAGATACTGAATATTTTTGATACTTTGTCCAATTCACTTGAAGTAACGAAAATACATGTATTTTTTTATTATAAAGTTTCGCAGCTATTGATGGTGGTTTTTAACTTAGGGGTAAAGTCGTAAAACCCTAGTCAGACAGTGACGTCACAGAACTTGAGTAATAATGTCCAAACCAAGCACATTTATTGGACCCTTTAATTTTTCCAGAAAAATTACCGGGTACCTTTTTTAATGCTAATTAGGGTTTCGACAAGCCAAAACCCTAATTCTCACACCGCACGTGCCAATGGCTCATCATGTCAGCCACATCCTACCGCGCCAAGGCATGCCAACCATGCTAGTCGCACCCCTGTGCCAATGGAAAACCATGCCAGCCACACCTACCTCGCCAAGGCATGCCAACCATGCTAGCCGCACCCCTGTGCCAATGGAAAACCATGCCCCGACCACACCTACCGCGCCAAGGCATGCCAACCATGCTAGCCGCACCCCCTGTGCCAATGGCAAACCATGCCAGACACACCTACCGCGCTAAGGCATGCCGACTATGCTTAGCCGCACCCCATGTGCCAATGGCAAGCCGTGCCAGCTACATCTCCACGCTAGAGCATACCAAGCATGATTGCCGTCCCAACATGCCATGCACAACGTTGGCTACCAAAACAAAGGCATGCAACAATCAACGACCATCTTTCAATCATAGGAGCAAATCCTAGCCGTCCAAGGTTACCAGACAACACATGGTAACCTTTGACCCAAAAACCTAGCTTGGTCACGCCAAACCCTCGGCCCCACATGCCTAGCCAAACCGCACCTTGCCTTGGCCCTAGCCATGCTAGCCGCACCATGCGCCCATGGCATGCCAAGCCCTTGGCCCCAAAGTAGTCAAAATCGTTCCTCGGTCCTACTCGGTTGGGGAGCTTGGAGCAAGTAGCGGTAAGTTCGGACTTGGAAATCGCTAAAACTCGGCCTAATACTCGGAGCATATTTATTAGATACTTATAGATTTCTGCTCATGAGTCAAGATTTGTACCTAATTAAAATTAAAAGTTTAACACTATCATATAAATAAGTGTAATATTGTTACATTGAACCTATTTCTAATATTTTTAGAGGGTTTTCCATTGAATAAGTCTCATCCGAGGGGTTACGAAAATTTTTATTCTATTATTTCGGTACATGCAAGGCCAACTTGGAAAAATCGCCAACTCGTTTTTCCCAAAAATCGGTCCAAATCGCCAAAATCGGCCGACTTAATCGCTAAAAATCGGAGATAGCTTGGAATCGAAAATCTCCTCGGTCATATAGCTTGTAGCGATTACTCGGCGAGTAGCGATTTTAACTACACTGCTTGGCCCCACCATGCCAAGACAAACCATTCACGCCAAACCCTTGGACCCACATGCCAAGCCAAACCGCACCTTTCCTTGGCCCTAGCCATGCTAGCCGCACCATGTGCCAACGGCTTGCCAAACCCTTGGCCCCACCATGTCAAGCCAAACCGCACCTTGCCTTGGCCTAGCCATGCTAGCCGCACCATGTGCCAACGGCATGCCAAACCCTTGGCCCCACCATGCCAAGCCAAACCGCACCTTGCCTTGGCCCTAGCCATGCTAGCCGCACCATGTGCGAACGGCATGCCAAACCCTTGGCCCCACCAAGCCAAACCGCACCTTGCCTTGGCCCTAGCCATGCTAGCCGCACCATGTGCCAACGGCATGCTAAGCCCTTGGTCCCACCATGCCAAACGCACCTAGACGCGCCACCATGCTGGCCTTCCCTACGCGGCTACCAAAACGAAGGCATGCGACAATCAACGGTCCCCCTTCAATCCCAGGAGCAAATTCTAGCCATCCAAGGTTACCAGACGACGCATGGTAACCTTTGGCCCGAAAACCTAAGTTTGGCCACGCCAAACCATGCCATGCCAACGGCATGCCAACCTAGCCGCGCCACCATGCTGGCCTTCCCTACGCGGCTACCAAAACGAAGGCGTGCGACAATCAACGGTCGCCCTTCAATCCCAGGAGAAAATCCTAGCCATCCAAGGTTACCAAACAACGCATGGTAACCTTTGGCCCAAAAACCTAAGTTTGGCCACGCCAAACCATGCCATGCCAACGGCATGCCAACCTAGCCGCGCCAACATGTTGGTCTTCCCTACGCGGCTACCAAAACGAAGGTGTGTGACAATCAATGGTCGCCCTTCAATCCCGGGAGAAAATCCCTAGCCATCGAGGTTACCGGACAACGCATGGTAACCTTTGGCCCAAAAACCTAAGTTTGGCCACGCCAAACCATGCCATGCCAACGGCATGCCAACCTAGCTGCGCCACCATGCTGGCCTTCCCTACGCGGCTACCAAAACGAAGGTGTGTGACAATCAACGGTCTCCCTTCAATCCCAAGAGCAAATCCTAGCCATCCAAGGTTACCAGACGACGCATGGTAACCTTTGGCCCGAAAACCTAAGTTTGGCCACGCTAAACCATGCCATGCCAACGGCATGCCAACCTAGCCGCGCCACCATGCTGGCCTTCCCTACACGGCTACCAAAACGAAGGCTTGCGACAATCAACAGTCTCCCTTCAATCCTAGGAGCAAATCCTAGTCGTCCAAGGTTACCTGACAACACATGGTAACCTTTTACCCAAAACCCTAGTTTGGTCACGCCATACTAGTCGCGCCACCATGCCATGCCAATGGCATGCCAACCTAGTCGCGCCACCATGTTGGACTTCCCTATGCGGCCACCAACAAACGAAAGCGTGCGACGATCAACGGCTACCTTTCCTCTTAAGATGCAAAATCTCGATCGTCGAAGGTCACCAAGCTAGCAAGTCTCCCAAGCTCGACTTTCCAGCAATGACAATATACTACATGTATTCCACAAAAACATTCGAGACATCAACACATATCACAAACCTGGGGATCCTCTTTGGGTATTGGTTTGGCGGTTTACGACATGCGGCGTACACTACGCCCGTCATAAGAAGTGTCATAAGGATGAGGCGGTTAGTAAATATAGGGAGTTAATGGTGAAACGCTCTTTTATGGGACATCAATTCCATGCGTTAACGGTTTTATAGGACATCAATTCCACGCGTTAACAGTTTTATAGAACATCAATTCCATACGTTAACGGTTTTATGGAACATCAATTCCATGCGTTAACTGTTACCACCTCCTCCAATTTACTCACCCATTTTTTCCATTCCTTAATGAGACCAGAGTACGTTTAACTTCGATTTGTATAAATAGGTCTTACCTATTTCCACCGAACGAGAAGTTCAGATCGGAGAATACACCACTCGAAAAACGTTTGCTATCTTTTCATACGTTAGCTTCCCCACTTTCGATACAAGTCGTAACACAACTACTCTTCGAGAATCAACTATTACGGTCTCATCACTTTCCTTGCTTCCCTCCCCAAAACCAACCCATTCTCCTCCACTTTGTGACCGAAGCAAGTCTGGGAACGACCATTTCTTGGTTTAGGCCGGACTTGTGTGTTCTTGATTGAATTGATCTCTCGAATCTAAAGTACTCCCTTGCAGTACATTGTTTAGGGTTTAAATTTGTTTCTCAACCACACACCCGAAATTACTGAAATCATCAGAAACCATTTTCACCCACAAACATCAACGTATTATTTTAGTTTAAAAACCTCTTTTAGATAAGCAAACAAAGAAAAGACGCATCGTGAATTGCGATTAATGTCGTTGGTAACATCACCGAACAACTTTATGTACGACCAAATGTTGTATATAGTGACTATTACAATGATGAGGGATGTTATCCGCCCAAAATTCTGGTTAAATACTAAGTAAAAACGCCTAAATAGTTGCTTTTTATGCCAAGAATCCTTACTTTTTAAAGGTGTCAATGGATGTCCGAAAGCTTCGAAATCCATCAGAATTTGCATACAAAGTATTAGATATTTCCGGAAATATAAATAGAATTTAGATATCTAGATTTTTTATCTGAAAATTTAACTAATCTGATACATATGTGGAACCCCAATTATCTTTATCATAATTTAATGCATAACAGATAAATACTTTATACTTATAAAAGTGTATATCCATGTTTATATGTTTTGATTTACCTTTCATTGTAAAATTTAATTATAAATCTACAAATAATTATTTTTTATCCATTTTTTTAATTGTAATTTTAATATCTTGCAAAGATATAAGCAAGTTATTAATTTTTCTTATGATTTTGGATGTATACTATCTGATATCCATATAGATATCAGAGTACGAATCCAAAGTAAAAAGGATCACATCTGAATTCAGATTTTGGATCTAATTCGGATGCAGATAGTGCAATTCCAACATGTTTTGTGAGCTAGCTTGGGGAATCTTTAGAGAAAATTCTGGGATAATTTTTTTGGTCATTCTGAGGAATAATCGGGCTAGGGTTTAAGTTGCGTCTGAGAGAGAAGATAAGTTAAGTCCGTCCGATCTAGTGCTAACATTGAACGCGCCTTATCAGGCGTGAATATTAAATATGCCTCACCGGCATGTGTAGTTATAAGTTTCAATTGTTGGGGGACGTACATATGGGTTACGCCTACTCACAAGAGTTATTTAAATGTCGGTTTGAGTAAATCGCATCCACCTCCTCAGTGGACGAACGTATAAGTAAAATCTGAAATATGACGCTTATATATTCTCGTGTCGACTTGGCTATTTCGGTTACTAGTGTTGAAAATCTGATATATGATGCTTATAACCTAAAAGCTTATATATATAACATAACTTTTTAGCATTTTAACTATCATGAGCGAAAAAATTAATAATTCAAACGGATTTTCATTATATCGAAATTCATGTACAAATGTTCAACTACTAACTTATGAAATATTCGAAATTCATCAACAGGAAAATCATTGTCAAAGTCAGAGAAGTCTTCAGGTTTTGGGCCTAATGTGAATTCATCACGGTTTTGATCATAACACAAAACTAAAGAGACTTCACTGAAATCTTTTTTGTTTTGAGGAGGGCCAACTGTTAGAGCACTTCTCGGTCGAACTCGCAAGCGTTTGCTATCTCAAGCTTGTTGTCAAGTTTAGTTGTCTGATTTCTAATCTACTTATAGCTAAGTCCGATTAGGATATAAAGTGTAGTTGATCATTAGACTTCACGGCGTTCATCGATTGAAGACGAAGAACTACTAAGGGGAGCTTGTGGAACTTCATCAACAAAATGTATGTGGAGACTTGAACTCATCTATTACTAAAAAGTATATCTACTCTATCTCCTATTTGAGACAAAAGTCATATAGCTATATAGAAATCATTTATACATATTTTATATTTCGAGCTGAGTTTAACTCGCTTACATATTTCTCGAAATATGTGTTGGTAAGTTTTCGCTGCAACCAAGTTCATCTTATACTCTTGACTAAAGTCAAAAGATGATCATATGAAATCGTTTGGTAACATCTTACATGATTTGTGTGATACAGTCATTTGATGTAGACTCGAAATGTTTCGTATTGATTATTTCAATAACTTGAAAATTGCTTTGATGCTAATAGTTTAGTGAAAACAACTATTGTCATCCTCTAAGAAAGTTTCAATAATTGAAATAGAGTTTAGAACAAATGGAAGTAAGCATAGTATGCATACTTGCATATATGTAATCCATGTCTGGGAACTATGGTATGCATACACGTATGCGTACTTGTTGGTTTTGAGAAAGTCCGGCACAGTGTATGCAAAAGCAGCAGCGTCTTGGCGTAAGGTTCAGTCCGAGAATTTCTGGCATGAGTTTGGATGGTATGCATACCAGTTCGCGTACTGGCGAAACCCAAACTTGGTCCGGCTACTTAGGTATGCATAACAATACGCATACCTAAGTGGATAATGTTCTAAAATCTGTTTGTTCATGAACTAATACATTTATATAATAAGGAATGCATTCTTTTGCAAACTGTGGCTATAATGTTCATCAAAATCGATTTTGCTTCAATTGTGTCTTGTATATTTCTATGAGAATATAAACAATTGAACAACTTTGTAACTAGTTTCATTTGAGTCATTTGAACTAGTTGTGGTTAAGATGAATAAGGTTGATAAGAACGTGTTCATATGGATAACTTCGGTTAACTATTGTTGAGCCAACAAGGTGGACACGTTTAGGTACGGTTACTAATATCTAATTGAAGGAACATTTCATTTGTGTGTAACAAGCTAAGTTCGATATAACGGTTGAAAGATATTAGCTTGAGTCTAATCAGGTTTTTATCTAACGGTGAATATTGAATGCTTTGTTACCAAGGTAATATTGATTGCAAACCCTGATTTGGAGACTATATAAAGGAGAACTCTAGCAACTGGGAAACCTAATCCCACACCTCTTGTGTGATACTAGTTGCGACCAGAGTCAATTCTCCTTTAACCTTAGGTTTTTCACGAAACCCTGTAGGTTAACCACTTAAAGAATTCATTGGAATTGTGAAGTCAGACCCAACTATTTTCTTTGTAGTTGTGTGATCTGATCTTGCATCTTCTATCGTTATTGAGTACTATCTTCTTTAAGATTGGCTCGAGATTTATTCTCTGATAGGCAAGATAAAAAGTAATCACAAACATTTTCGTCTCATCGTTTGTGATTCCATAATATCTTGTTTCGCTACCATACAATTAAGATTATTGTGAGGTGATTGATATTTCTAGGTTGTTCTTCGGGAATATAAGTCCGGTATATCAATTGGTTCATGCCTTGATTTATTAAAAGACGGAACAAAAGTCATAGGTTTATCTGTGAGAGACAGATTTATCTATACAATAGACTTTTCTATATTATACAGATTTGTTTATCAAGTCTTCGACTTTGGGTCGTAGCAACTCTTAGTTGTGGGTGATATCAGTTAAAGGAATAAAGTGCGTAGAGTCCTGTTGGGATTCAGACACGTAAGGAGCGCAGCCGTACCTTGTTCAGTGTGAGATTGGTTAGGGCTTAAATACATTCCATTCTGAAGTTAACTTGGAGTAGGCTAGTGTCTGTAGCGGCTTAATACAGTGTGGTGTTCAAATCTGGACTAGGTCCCGGGGTTTTTTTGCATTTGCGGTTTCCTCGTTAACAAAATTTTGGCGTATGTATTATTTCTTTTCCGCATTATATTTTATTATATAATAGAAATATCACAGGTTGTGCGTAGTTCAATCAATTAGAAAATCCAACCTTTGGTTGTTGATTATATTGATTGACACTTGAACATCGGTCTTTGGTACCGTTCAAGTTGTTTCACATAATAATCAGGCTCACGGAATCTATCTGTTTGATTTGTTGATTACATTGACAAACAACGATACAACTCTTGGATATATTTCCATTGATTGAGTATGACTATCTAGTTGATTCTCTTGGAATTATATTGGAGTTTGTCCCTACAGATTGCTAAGCGAAATATTGGGTGTGGTTGTTAGACCCCCGCTTTTTCACCAACTACATCCCAATAAATAAAAACCCTGACCAAATTATGTCAATAACACTTTTTTTCTAATTCCCACAATATAATTTTCATAATGATTTCCATGTCCAAAACATTCTCAAAGAATCTTTATTAAACTTTCTGTTGGAAGATGAATGTTGTCGGGAGTGATCTGAGATAGGTCATGTTTTTTTAGTTAAATGAAACTTCAAAAATTTAGTTATTAGATTTTTACCCGTGCCATATTTTTCGATTTCGGTTACTGCCACCACCACTGTTCTACCAATAGTTAATATTCTCTAGAAAAGATAATAACATGGTCTTATTCAGTATATCAACTATTTCATTCTTGGATTTTGGTTTAATCAATACTTCTTTATATACTTATGCTGATGTGTCAGCGTTAGAATCAATTTCATGTTTTCTCCCAAATTAAGCACCTCCACGTAGCCAATTCAGTTTTAATTATTTCAGAAGAGACGCATCTGATAGTGACTAGATACGTCTTAAGAATATTTGGCCAGAAGTTGTTACCCAACAGTAAGACATGTGTTTTCAAAACAACCAATTAACGCCCCGAGACACTACTTGTAAAGCTTCAGACATTGTTTGTGGTGAATGAAAACTTACAAATCCAAATTAAATAAAAATTCAGAAACTGTAGGGGCCAATGGTTCAAACACTATGAAGTATTCGTATTTATCATCTTCCTTAATCTCAGTTTCTGAACTTTTGGTTGGGTACTTAAAAACGGAGACAGTTGAGTATACCGTGTTGAAATTGGTTCTATTTGTTATGAACTTCGTTTATATAAGTAATGTCAAAGTAGTTCTTCGAAGTAATTTCTGTTGTTGGGATGTTCCTCTCCTGTACAAAGTAATCACCTCACTTCTTAAAAAGATTTATTGTCGCAAATGAAGGTAAATGATTTCATGTCTAAATGTGAATCGCTAACCAAATTGAGAATTTCATCATTTTAGGCTTGACCAGACTTATTAGATTTGGTTGTGGCCACGTAATGGTTGTGGGGAGAACATTGCCGCAAATTTTTTGGTTAAACGTGAGAAACAAAAAAATTCAAGTAAGTTTTGGTGAATCTTTAAGGAAGTTCAAATTTAAAGGTTAACGTAACTCTGATACTCTGAACATCAATGTGCATGTGAAAGTTACTATGAAATTATTTATGAATGCATTATCACGTTGTTCTGTTACGGTTAGGTCTTGGTTCTCACGGGAGGTCTAGACTACAAGATAGTATAGGTTTGTAAATTAATGACGAGGATTTTTTTGTTGTCTTAATGTGAATCACAACACGGTACAATATTGCTACTTTTCCTCCCAAGTCCCTTTAGGAGTAGTTCTGGACAGTTGTCAATCCCAATTTTCTTTTGACTACAGCATTGTCTACAACCTCCTCGGCTCCTTTGTCTGCCTCAAATGTTATGCTTCCTCAGTACAGTAAATCTTCAATAAATTAATAATGTTGGGACTGCCAAATTCTATCAATTTAGCGAAGTATTAATTTATCGATAAATTAATAAGTTATTAAATTATCGAAACATTCTCAAAAATAAAAGAAAACGAAATATTTAAGTTAACTTAAAGATTTCCCATAACAACAAATACACTAAAGGTTATGAAACGGGAAAATTAAGTCCAAAAAAAATCAATGTCCTTGCGAGGCAATTAATACTGCAATTTCGTCATGGACAACAGATGTTCAACAAAAGTTAATTACAAATTGTTTCCAACATTGTAAACTTCGGTCACAAGAAAATGAAGATGTACCAGTCGTTAAAGATGAAGGTATGAATGAACTTGGATTTATAATCAATGAGTTGAATTACCGTAATCAAATAAATGTCGACATTTTTCTAGACTATCCAGGTGAAAATGATAACAGTACGGAAATTTGGACAGACGAAGAAATTATTGGGAGTGTTATATCAAATCCCCAAGAAGAGGAACTAAAGGATGATAGTTGCGTTGTGGAGCCAGTTTCTCATAAAAAAAATAATCTTATCAATAGTAAAGCTAAATGATTTCCTTCTACAATTTGAAAAAGGCACTCCTGAACTCCTCAAGGGACTACAAAATATCATAGATAAAGTCCAATGTTGCATAAATGTGAACAAGAAACCAAACAACTTTGAAATTTTATTTTAGTAAGGCATCATAATGTAGTGTTATTTTAATGATTATTAATTTATATTTCAGTTGGGCCCTATTGGACACTTAAAATTTCTATTATCTTATAAATTTAGCGAGGTTATTAATTTAATACACTGGCCTAATTTGGGACCGGTAAAAAATATTATTTTAGCGAAGTTATTAATTTATCGCGGATTAATTTATCGAAGTTCTACTGTATTTGGTGTAGGAGTTTGCATGTTTAAAGAAACAGTGGAGGACTGGCATAGATTTCCTCAAATAATATTGGAACAAAGTATCTATTTTCTTTCTCAACATTATGGAACGTTACTATTAGTTTGTTTCTGAAGTTTGATTTTAGTTCGTGCATATTGTATTTTGAAGTTACCATGTTGTTTGTCCGAAATTTTTGATATACTTTAGATCTATTAAATTTTAATTTGTTCAAGTTTTTCCATGTTTTTGATTGCAGACTATCTTATACATAGTTTGATGCAAACGGCGTCTATGATTACACTTTTTAATTCTTATCTTTGGGTTAATTAATGAACTAGCCCGTCCCTTTGGATGGTATGGGTCTTGTTTCTTTGTATATTTTTGTGTGACATTTGTTGTCGCCTTCACTACCAAAACAAAATGATTCATGATCCATAATGTATTTTCTCTTCAGTGCATGTAACTAGTTTCATAGTCTCTCCCCCGTACATTACTTGGTGTGACTAACACAATCTGTTTTAGAAACTTTGCCACCCTTTTTCAATGGTTTTACGGAAATCTGTGAATAAGGAAAGGCAGTGGTGTAATTTCTAACTAAAGCTATTGTAAATCCCTTGCAAGTTATTATCTTCTCACCGCTTCTTCAACTTTGAGACGTATGTCTTCAAAGTCTTGCTCGTAACAAATTTTATACTCTTCATCATCTTTTAAAAAAAAATTCTCTATTGTGCTTTCCTCATCTTTATCACCTTTTCTTTCTTATCAAGCACTTTCCACTTCCTTATCCTCTTTAATAGTGTTATCCTATATTGCTTATCAGTGACAGCCAGTCTACTGAGCTTGCAAAGAATTTTATACATTTCCATTAGTGCTGACTTAGCTAAAATAATGTAACAACGCATTATTATCTGTGCATTACAAAAAGGTAATTAAAAAAACATCACGGAGAAATTGGATATGCAGTCATAGTATTTTAATAGTAGAGAAATTAGTGTTTGGGTCCTAGATTTTGGTACATCTTTGCATTTGGGTCGTAAGTTTGTCCGTTTTAGTGTTTGGGTCGTTTGACTCGTTAGTCAACTAAGTCAACTAACATTTTTGGTCAAACTAAACTATAATTAACTTCATTAGTTAAATAGGAGCTCACCACCCCCACCTTCGTTTAGATTACTCTTTTTAAGTCTGTTGTTGTTGCATCTTCTTGATTTTCTAAACAACTTCATTATCTGTTTTGACCATTTCAATTAGATTATGACAATGCTATTAATTCTTCTCACCCTCAAATCATCTCTCTCTAGCTTTACCGTTTTTTTATAAGCTTACTTACTCTGTTTTGTTCTTCTTCATCTTAAAGGTGTATTACTGCCCCTTTTATGAAGTATCTTTTAATTTCAAGAAACCAAGACCTTGCTTTGAATAGGATTACATACTTAAATTCAATAACTTAGGTTTGGTAAGTTCAGCAGATTATAAAGAAAAGAAGTGACGAGGTTTTTTCTCAAACAGTTAGTGTGCAGTCTTGGTTGTGTAAAGAGGTGTTGGTTGTGGATGTTTGGCTCCTTTTATAGCTTGTTCTTTTCCTGAATTGAAATACTAGACAACATTCCTAATACCACCAGGACTCCAAAACGTGGTCTTAATCTTCACCATTCAACAATAGAAATCGACGGTGACATAAGTTTTCGGTTCCATCTTCTCACCGGTTTTACTTAATCTTCAGACCCCCTCTCTTAAATCTTCTATATACAATATCCACAAAACTCACAATATAAACTGATTTTAGGATTTTTAAGTCTACCTATTATCGGAGGAATAACTCCAAGTAATTGTTCCACTTTAAAAATTTCATGTACTTTCTTTGTGGTTCAAAGTTCTTACTCTTTTGAACGAAAGGAAAAGATAGAACGGGAAGGAAGAGATAAACTAAATGAAGAATATAACGAGAATGGCACCGAGGCGAACTAAGAGAGATCGAAGGAGTAATTACTGACCATCCCTTTATTAAATGCTACAACTAACCGTCGTTAACCATCATAACAACTTGACAAAAACCGTTGGTTGACTTTCTTTGACTAACGGGTCAACGACCCAAACACTAAAATGGACAAATTTACGACCCAAACTCAAAGACATACCAAAATCTAGGACCCAAACACTAATTTACTCTTAATAGTATTTATTTTGTGTATCAATTATAACTTAATAAAAATAATTAATAATTGAAATAAATTGCGAAGAAGAAAGAAAAAATATATGAAAAAAAAAATATGTTTAAACATTCATATGAGAGAAAAAATGAAATGTTTGATAGGAAAAACATACAAATCTTACATTTTGTGAAAAAATAAAATAATACCTAAGGCGACGGTAAGCACATATTTTGAAAAAAGTTTTATGTGTAAGCTGTGTATAGAGATTCATTTTTGATAGATAAAGGAAGAATATGTTGGAAGTTAAACCAAGATATGTAAAGTTTGTTTTTGGATCAACCAGTATAGTTGACACGGTATGAAGAAGAGTATGGGTCAACTACTGCAGCTGACGCAGTCAGTTTGGATCAACAAGAGCAGTTGACACATCGTCTCATATTTGGAAGTCCAGTTAACTTGAGAAGCAAGTTGTGTCGGTTGCCAATTTTAGAGTTTTACTATGTTTATAAGGTTAAGGAAAGTTTTGTTATGACATGGGGTGTGACGACTTAAGAAATCTTAAGGAAACCTTAGAGTCAATTCAATCTCTAATTCACGATTTGAAAAATTTATTAAATGTTGCTTATTGGTCTATTATCGAGAAGAAAGTAATGTCCCAGGGTAGAGCACTAATGACTCCGGAAATGATAAGTATCGGAAAAGATATATAGCAGAAAAATGTGATGGTTTACCACTTGCAACAAATACTCTAAAAAGTTTAATGTGTTAAAAACAAATCAAAGTTATTGGTTATCGATCGCAAACAATAATGATTTGTGGAGTACACCAGAACATGAAAGAGTCATATCAGTGTTAAAGTTGATCTACAATAATATACTTTCACCTTTGAAATAAGGTTTCTCGTTGTTTATGGGTAAAAATCGTTTCTGCTGATTTCGGTAATTTCGGTGGGTGAGTGAGAAACTGGTTCAAACCCTAAACAAATGTGCTGCACGTGAGCACTTTATAGATTCGAGGGATCAATCTGTACAAGTCCGGCCTAAACCAAGAAATGGCCGTTCCGGACTTGCTTACCACAAAGTGGAGGAGAAGGGTTGATTTGGGGAGGGAAGCAAAGAAAGGTGTTGAGGAGAGTGGTATCTCGACTTATATCAGAAAGTGAAAGCTTAGGAAGCTTGCAAGAGATGGAAGCTTTTGGGAGAGCTTGCAAAGTTTCCTTTCTGAGAGTGTGGTATTTTTCTCCTGACCGAGACTTGTTGTCCGGTGGAAATAGGTAAGACCTATTTATACAAGTCGAGATTGAAACGTACCCTGGCCTCATGAAGGAAGAGAGTAAAGGGTGAAATAATGGGAGGAGGTGGTAACAGCATGGTTTAATGGGCGAAAACGTTTTTCACCATTATTTCCTCTTTTATTTGACCGCTTTATTCCTTTTCACGCTTTCTCAATGTGAGCGTAGTGTACGCCGTGCATCTTTGTGACCGCCAAACCAAAACCCTAAAGAAGCATCCCCGGTTTGTGTCGATGTCTCGAGTGTTGGTTGCATCTTGAGTGCAAGTGGCGCTGCTAGTGGCGCGTGTGACATGTGCCAATGGCATGTGCGAATGCCTTGGTGGTAGGTTGCATGGTTTGCAAGTTAGGTTACCAGCGTGTGTGTTTGGCATGTGCCAATGGCATGTGCGGAATGCCTTGGTGGTAGGTTGCACGGTTTGCAAGTTAGGCCACCAGCGTGTGTGTTTGGCATGTGCCAATGGCATGTGTGGAATGCCTTGGTGGTAGGTTGCACGGTTTGCAAGTTAGGCTACCAGCATGTGTGTTTGGCATGTGCTAATGGCATGTGCGGAATGCCTTGGTGGTAGGTTGCACGGTTTGCAAGTTAGGCTACCGGCGTGCGTGTTCGGCATGTGCCAATGGCATGTGCGGAATGCCTTGGTGGTAGGTTGCACGGTTTTGCAAGTTAGGCTACCAGCGTGTGTGTTTGGCATGTGCGGAATGCCTTGGTGGTAGGTTGCACGGTTTGCAAGTTAGGCTACCAGCGTGTGTGTTTGGCATGTGCCAATGGCTCGTGCGGCCATGTTGACCTAGTTGCAAGTCTTGCAAGCCTAGGGCGCTATGTTTGGCGTGGGCCAAAGGCATAGCGGCTTGGAAGTATGGCTTGCGACACGCGTTGGCATGTGCCAATGGCACGTGCGGCCATGTTGACCTAGTTGCAAGTCTTGCAACCCTAGGGCGCTATGTTGGGCGTGGGCCAAAGGCATAGCGGCTTGGAAATATGGCTTGCGACACGTGTTGGCATGTGCCAATGGCACGCGTGGCCATGTTGACCTAGTTGCAAGTCTTGCAAGCCTAGGGCGCTATATTTGGCGTGGGCCAAAGGCATAGCGGCTTAGAAATATGGCTTGCGGCACGTGTTGGCATGTGCCAATGGCACGTGCGGCCATGTTGACCTAGTTGCAAGTCTTGCAAACCTAGGGCGCTATATTTGGCGTGGGCCAAAGGCATAGCGGCTTGGAAATATGGCTTGCGAGCACGTGTTGGCATGTGCCAATGGCACGTGCGGCCATGTTGACCTAGTTGCAAGTCTTGCAAACCTAGGGCGCTATATTTAGCGTGGGCCAAAGGTATAGCGGCTTGGAAATTTGGCGTGGGCCAAAGGTATAGCGGCTTGGGAAATTTGGCATTATTGCCATGGTGCGCGGTGCGGCTTGGTTTGGCATTGTTGCCGTGGTACGCGAGGTGCGGCTTGGTTTGGCATTATTGCCGTGGTCGCGTGATGCGGCTTGGTTTGGCATTGTTGCCATGGTGCGCGGTGCGGCTTGGTTTGGCATTGTTGCCGTGGTGCGCATATGCGGCTTGGTTTGGCATTGTTGCCATGGTGCGCGAGATGCGGCTTGGTTTGGCATTGTTGGCGTGGTGCGCAGGGTGCGTCTTGGTTTGGCATTGTTGCTTGAAGTGGTCTGCGATATATGCGGCTTGGTTTGGCATTGTTGCCATGGTGCGCGATATCTGCGGCTTGGTTTGGCATTATTCTTGCCGTGGTGCGCGAGGTGCGTCTTGGTTTGGCATTGTTGCCGTGGTGCGCATATGCGGCTTGGTTTGGCATTGTTGCCATGGTGCGCAGATATGCGGCTTGGTTTGGCATTGTTGCCATGGTGCGCAGGGAGTGCGGCTTGGTTTGGCATTATTGCTCAGTGGTGCATGATATCGGCTTGGTTTGGCATTGTTGCCATGATCGCGATATGCGGCTTGGTTTGGCATTGTTGCCATGGTCGCGCAGATATGGATTGGTTTGGCATTGTTGCCATGGTGCGCGATATGCGGCTTGGTTTGGCATTGTTGCCGTGGTGCGCAGATATGCGGCTTGGTTTGGCATTGTTGCCATGGTGCGCAAAGATATGCGGCTTGGTTTGGCATTGTTGCCATGGTGCGCAGATGCTGCTTGGTTTGGCATTGTTGCCATGGTGCGCGATATGCGACTTGGTTTTGGAATTAGGGTTACGTGTTGAAAACCTAATGCTGCATTTTGAAAAATACCCCTATTAATTGTTTACACTTGAGTTAAATGCTCTTAGTTAATGTGTTGCGGGTAACACTAGGTCTTGGGGTTTTTCGATTTTACCCCTTGTTAAAAAACCACCATCAACATTAAGTCCCCCGCTAGCTCCCGGAACAGGGGCTTTGTTGCGAGGTAAGCATAAGATGGTGACAGGACTATCAACAGCAAACCGTAAAGAGAATTGAGGGGCTTGTCTGACCTTTTATAAATAGGATTTGGGATCCTTGCCTCTCGTAGTTTTGCACAAATCGGGAGGTCGGCACAATTGGTGGGGCCTTCTGCAACTTGGGCGACGTTGGGAAGTTGGCGTGAGTTGGGAAGGCGATTGTGCTAGGCTGGTGGGACCGGGCAAGGTGTGGAAGCTTTGCGTGCTTGCAGGCGTGACTTGGGCGGCCATTGGGAAGCCGGCGCAATTGGTGGGGCCGGTGCAACTTGGGCGACATTGGGAAGTTGGGCGAGTTGGGAAACTGAGCGTGCTAGCTGGTGGGACCTAGCGCAAGGTAGGGAAGGCTGACGTGCTTGTCTGGCGGGACCGGCGCAACTTGGGCGGCATTGGGCGTTCTTGTGAGCCCGCACGATTTTTGGTAAAGGAAATCCTTCCCTATTTCCTAATCTTCACGCCCATATATATATAAAAATCCCTTTCTCTCATCTTGCACCTTATTCCTTTCATCCTTTCCTACTAATAGCGAAAGTCACAAAGAAAACCACTTCCAGGTGTATGTCTTCCAAGACTTCTCTTGTTTCCTTTTATGTAGGTGTAAACCCTAAGAGTGGGCATTTATATATTGCGCATATAATTTCTTGGCGTGTCTCTTGTAGAAAATATTGTATGTATGCGCCAAGGGAAATACTGCATATATTATTCGAACCCGTAGGAAAGTGCTCCATATATAATTTTGAGCCCGAAGAAGGATATTGCAGACGCACTTGAGCCCGTATAAAATACTGCGTATAATTCGAACCACTGAAGAAAATATCACAGTGTGCGCTTTCGAACCCGTAGAGAATACTTTGTATATGAATCCCGAAGAAGAATACTTTATATATTTGCTTCATATGACTTCGAACCCGTAGGAAATATCGCATATATGAATTTTCGGTCTGAAAGAAATACTGCGCTTGCAATTTTTGAACCCGTAGAAAAATGCTCCATATATAATTTTGAACCCGAAGAATGATACTGCAGACGCACTTGAGCCCGTATAAAATACTGCGTATATAATTTGAAACTCAAGAAAATATCGTGTGTATTTTTGAACCACAAGAAAATACTTGCGTGTGTATTTTTGAACCACGAAGAAAATACTCAAGCGTGTGTATTTTTGAACCCTGAGAAAATACTTGCGTGTGTATTTTTGAACCCGTAGAGAATGCTCCATATATAATTACGAACCCGAAGAATGGTACTGCGTGTGCGATCTTGAGCCGATAAAAATAATACTTTCTCTCTTTTTTTTTTTTTTTTTTTTTGTATTTCAGGTTTTCCTTTGTTGGGCGCGGTTATGTGTCAGGGAGATAATTTTGTCTTTCTTCGTGTGCAGATATCTTGTTACTAAGTTGTTATGAAGAAATCCGGTAAGATGTTACCTGAATGAATTTACCTCATCGAAAGATGTCCATAGTTCCAAACCAAACACGGATGATGAATTCTTCGTCAAAAACTTGCCTCTGCTCGGAAGAATCACCCGTGTTTCGTGCCAATTTTGTTAACCGGTGGTGAAGATGCAAAGAAGACACGTTCGGTTCGCCAGAGAACACCATACGGTTCCGTCTTCATAAAGGGGTATATTCCTCTTCCAATATTGATTTCGAATGTGCCAAAGCCCATTGCGTTCTTTTGATAGATGGGTTGAGTTCATGGTCTGTTTTCGAAGGGAGAGGATGGTCTTTGGAAGGGCGCAAGATGTTAGCGCTGAAGGATGCAAATTGTTAGCACGAGTGTGAGTGCTCGTGGCTAGCATGCGCGTGCGGCATGTGTGCCTGGCATGTGCGTCTGGTAGCGTGTGTCTGGTAAGCACATCTAGTAAGCGCGTCACGGCAAGCGCTTCTTTTCTTTCTTCTTATGTTTCTTCATTTGAAAAATGTCTAACTCAAGTTCGCAGGAGGAATCCGGTTCGGAGGATGATTCTAGGGTAGAGCCACACGAAAACTTGCCTTTGGTGACCACCGCTGGTGACTTGGAGATGGGCGTTATCCAATTGCCGGGCACAGATGTGGCTCAAACGGCGGATGATTCTCTGATGGTTGCTGCCATAGACATGGAAGAAGACCCTTTGCGAGTCGTGAGGCCAGGTGCAGGCGCCTTTTTTGATCCTCCGTAGTTGGTTCCTTATCCGAGGTCATGTCTTTGGTTGGCGGCTCCAGCGTGCAGGCTAAGCACGAGGCGTTGTACACCAGAATCAGGAGAAGTACGGACATATGGCCACAACCAAGAAAGTCACTAGTCGATTTGCACTTTGGTTAAGCGTGTGGAAGAGGCTTTATCTTCCATCGAGGATATGCGTGAGGTGATCGGTCACACCGTTTCAAAACGTTATTGCCGATCGGGAGCACCATCGCGACGTGTGCGTAGAAAGGAGTTCAACACTTCGTGGTTTGTCGAAGGCCTTCTTGAGATCCAAAGTTGAAAGATGCAAGACAATCAAAGCCTTTCCGCCTTGAGGAGATTGCACGACAGAGGTGGAACTTGAAAAGCTTTCCAAGATGTTGACTATAAAGAGAGCGGCTCTTGAAGATGCAAAGTTGACTTTCTCAAAGAAGAAAGCGGACTTGTTGGATGATTTTCCTTGAACGTTTCTCTGTTGATCTTTCATTTAGGTTCTTTTTTTTTTTTTTTGAAAGACATATTGGATGTCCTGGTTCAAAGCTTGACCTTTGATAGGCAATTTGGTAGCTTTTTTTGGGTGTTGGATTATTTCGGGATGAATGGTTTTGATAATATGACTCGATTATGTTTTTGGAAAGGAATAGTGCTTCTATGAGAGTGTGCTAGCAATTGGCACAAGACTCAAGAAGATGAGCGGTTTTACTAGGAACCTAAAAATAGATCGTATATCTTGTGCAGTCTAAATTTACTCACTTCATAGGTTTTGTGAACACGCCCCTCTCCGTGTAAAAGGCGGCTTTGCTTTGCAGCAGCATCGCCGATTAGTCCCGATTCTTTGGTAGCGTCTTGGCCGAGTCTCCCGTTTTACGGTGTAGTTTTAACAACTGATAACCGGGTTGTCTGGCAGTTGAGTCGGACTGAGTCGCAAGTCCCCAATCGCTGGTAGCATCTTCAACGAGTCCCCAGTTTTCAGGTGTAGTTTTACAACTGGTAACTAGGGCGTCTAGCAGTTGAGTCGGATTGAGCGGTAGCATCTTGGCAAGTCCCGATTTTCTCGTGTAGTTTTACAACTAGTAACCGGGTTGTCTGGTAGTTGCGTCGGATTGAGTCGCCTTCCCCACCATCTTGACATCTGGGTCGAAGAACGAGATCGACAGTCTGACATTGTAGCCGATAGATCAATCCTCCCGTTGTGGTCGCCAATTGTTTATGGGTAAAAATCGTTTCTCTGATTTCGGTAATTTCGGTGGGTGAGTGAGAAACTGGTTCAAACCCTAAACAAATGTGCTTTGCACGTGAGCACTTTATAGATTCGAAGGATCAATTCTGTACAAGTCCGGCCTAAACCAAGAAATGGCCGTTCTAGACTTGCTTGATCCAAAGTGGAGGAGAAGGGTTGATTTGGGGAGGGAAGCAAAGAAAGGTGTTGAGGAGAGTAGTATCTCGACTTGTATCAGAAAGTGAAAGCTTAGGAAGCTTGCAAGAGATGGAAGCTTTTGGGAGAGCTTGCAAAGTTGCCTTTACGAGAGTGTGGTATTTTCTCCGACCGAGACTTGTTGTCTGGTGGAAATAGGTAAGACCTATTTATACAAGTCGAGATTGAAACGTACCCTGGCCTCATGAAGGAAGAGAGTAAAGGGTGAAATAATGGGAGGAGGTGGTAACCGCATGGTTTAATGGGAGAAAACGTTTTTCACCATTATTTCCTCTTTTATTTGACCGCTTTATTCCTTTTCAAGCTTTCTTAATGTGAGCGTAGTGTCTGCACGCATGTCTTTGACCGCCAAACCAAAACCCTAAAGAAGCATCCCCAAGTTTGTGTCGATGTCTCGAGTGTTGGTTGCATCTTGAGTACAAGTGGCGCTGCTAGTGGCACGTGTGACATGTGCCAATGGCATGTGCGGAATGCCTTGGTGGTAGGTTGCATGGTTTGCAAGTTAGGTTACCAGCGTGTGTGTTTTGGCATGTGCCAATGGCATGTGCGGAATGCCTTGGTGGTAGGTTGCACGGTTTGCAAGTTAGGCCACCGGCGTGTGTGTTTGGCATGTGCCAATGGCATGTGTGGAATGCCTTGGTGGTAGGTTGCACGGTTTGCAAGTTAGGATACCAGCGTGTGTGTTTGGCATGTGCTAATGGCATGTGCGGAATGCCTTGGTGGTAGGTTGCACGGTTTGCAAGTTAGGCTACCAGCGTGCGTGTTCGGCATGTGCCAATGGCATGTGCGGAATGCCTTGGTAGTAGGTTGCACGGTTTGCAAGTTAGGCTACCAGCGTGTGTGTTTGGCATGTGCGGAATGCCTTGGTGGTAGGTTGCACGGTTTGCAAGTTAGGCTACCGAAATGTGTTTGGCATGTGCCAATGGCTCGTGCGGCCATGTTGACCTAGTTGCAAGTCTTGCAAGCCTAGGGCGCTATGTTTGGCGTGGGCCAAAGGCATAGCGGCTTGGAAGTATGGCTTGCGACACGACGCGTTGGCATGTGCCAATGGCACGTGCGGCCATGTTGACCTAGTTGCAAGTCTTGCAAACCTAGGGCGCTATGTTGGGCGTGGGCCAAAGGCATAGCGGCTTGGAAATATGGCTTGCGACACGTGTTGGCATGTTCCAATGGCACGTGCGGCCATGTTGACCTGGTTGCAAGTATTGCAAGCCTAGGGCGCTATATTGGGCGTGGGCCAAAGGCATAGCGGCTAGAAATATGGCTTGCGGCACGTGTTGGCATGTGCCAATGGCACGTGCGGCCATGTTGACCTAGTTGCAAGTCTTGCAAACCTAGGGCGCTATGTTGGGCGTGGGCCACAGGCATAGCGGCTTGGAAATATGGCTTGCGACACGTGTTGGCATGTGCCAATGGCACGCGCGGCCATGTTGACCTAGTTGCAAGTCTTGCAAGCCTAGGGCGCTATATTTGGCGTGGGCCAACGGCACAGCGGCTTAGAAATATGGCTTGCGGCACGTGTTGGCATGTGCCAATGGCACGTGCGGCCATGTTGACCTAGTTGCAAGTCTTGCAAACCTGTGGCGCTATATTTGGCGTGGGCCAAAGGCATAGCGGCTTGGAAATATGGCTTGCGGCACGTGTTGGCATGTGCCAATGGCACGTGCGGCCATGTTGACCTAGTTGCAAGTCTTGCAAACCTAGGGCGCTATATTTGGCGTGGGCCAAAGGTATAACAGCTTGGAAATTTGGCATTGTTGCCATGGTGCACAGGGTGCGGCTTGGTTTGGCATTGTTGCCGTGGTGCGCAGGGTGCGGCTTGGTTTGGCATTGTTGCCGTGGTGCGCAATATGCGGCTTGGTTTGGCATTGTTGCCATGGTGCGCAGGGTGCGGCTTGGTTTGGCATTGTTGCCGTGGTGCGCGAGGTGTGCGCGCGGTGCGTCTTGGTTTGGCATTGTTGCCGTGAGGTGCGCAGGTGCGGCTTGGTTTGGCATTGTTCTTGGGTGGTCGCAGGGTGCGGCTTGGTTTAACATTGTTTAAGTGGTCGCAGATATCTGCTTGGTTTGGCATTATTGCCATGGTCCGATATCGCTTTGGTTTGGCATTATTCTTGAGTGGTCGCAGATATCTGGCTTGGTTTGGCATTGTTGCCGTGGTGCGCCTGATATGCGGCTTGGTTTGGCATTGTTGCTTATGGTGCGCAGATCTCGGCTTGGTTTGGCATTGTTGCTTGGGTGCGCATATGCGGCTTGGTTTGGCATTATTCTTAGTGGTCTGCAAGATATCACGGCTTGGTTTGGCATTGTTGCCATGGTGCGCATGATGCGGCTTGGTTTGGCATTGTTGCCTTGGTGCGCGATCTGCGGCTTGGTTTGGCATTGTTGCCGTGGTCAGCGAGATGCGGCTTGGTTTGGCATTGTTGCCATGGTGCGCATATGCGGCTTGGTTTGGCATTGTTGCCATGGTGCGCGATATGCGGCTTGGTTTGGCATTGTTGCCATGGTGCGCGATATGCGGCTTGGTTTGGCATTGTTGCCATGGTGCGCAGATATGCGGCTTGGTTTTGGAATTAGGGTTACGTATTTGAAAACCCTAATGCGGTATTTTGAAAAAATACCCCTATTAATTGTTTACACTTGAGTTAAATGCTCTTAGTTAATGTGTTGCGGGTAACACTAGGTCATGGGGTTTTACGATTTTACCCCTTGTTTAAAAACCACCATCAACACTCGTATTGTTTTATTTTTCCTAAAGACGGGGCAATACATAGAGAGATGTTGATTCGATTATGGATGACTAAATGATTCCTTTTACTATTTAGTGGAGGATTTTTTTTTATTTGAAGCATTGGGGTTTGGTTTGGAGTTGTTTCTTTCAAGACGTGCAAAAAGATAAAGAATTGGGTGACATTACGACATGTAAAATACATGACTTCGTCCATGATCTTGCTATGAGTATTTAGGATCCTAGTGAATTTGGAATTGAAAAGGTAAGAGATGGGCACAAATAAATATAACAAGTTTGTCGCTTACAGATACCAAGCTAGGCATATACAAAAGAGTTATCGAACGCAATGAAGTTGCGCACCATTATTTTGTTTGATGAACTTTTTAGTTTTTTCCTTCTTTGTAGGCGTTTATGAATAATCCAAACAAATTATCGTTATATCTGAATATATATATAAATGTTTTTTGATGATCAAACATAATTAACAAATGAAAAACATAAAACTAATATAATCTCAGTACATATATATACTTACCAACTACCAACTTAATCCATCGACAAGAAGATCATCGCCAAAATCAAACTCTGAATCATCTTCAGGTTTTGGCCAATGTAAACTCGTCTTATTGATCATAACCCAGAACTAAGGAGAACTCATTGATTTTTTTTCGATATAATCAGAAGTTTGATAAAAGGAAAGACCAATTACATCTCAATAAATCCTTACCCCATCCAAATTCTGCCCAATAACACTTTTTTTTTCTTCCAATTCCTCCGATATAATTTTCTTAATGATCTTGTCCAAAACACTCTCAGCAGTTGCCATTAAACTTTCTCTTGGAAGATAAATACTGTAGGGCGTGATAGAGATATGCCATGTTGTTTAGTTGAAGGATCCTTCAACAGTTCTGTTATTAGATTTTTACCAATGCCATATATTTCAATTTCTTCTACTATAACCACCACTATACCCCCAATAGTTATTATTTTCATAAAAGATAATAACACAGTTTTATTCAGCATATCAACTATTTCACTTTTGGATTTGGTTTAATTTTTTTGTATATTTTTGTATGAAATTAGGTGCAAAGTTACACCCACTACAAAACAAAGTGAGTCACAATCCTTAGCTAGCGTACGTTAACTCTCCTTGGTGTCACGTAACTAGTTTCAAAATATCTCTCCCGTACATTACTTGGTTCGAGAAACCTTGTCACCCTTTTTCCAAGTTTCTCTAAGATCTGTGCATAAAGGATGGGCGTGTTAGAGCATAGCTCAGTTGAACCCACCAAGCGTTGGTATGTCAAGTTTGGTTGTCATATTTTAGTGAACCAAAACTTATCTAAAGAGTCGCTTGATTATGTACTAGAGTCAACTTAGTATAGGTTAGCTTGAAAGTATTAGGATATGAGACATTACAAGTATTACGTGAAGACTTGAAGAAGTGAAGAAGAAGGAGCTACAACGACAACATCATCCTTCCACTTGAGGTTAGTAATATTTGACTTGAACTGTTTCATTCCCTAACGTATCTTTCAAGTCGTGCATATTGAAAACATAACTGCAAAGCATGAATGATTATACTCTAGTTAGACGTAGTACTAAGGAATACAATACGAAGTATATAACGCTTACCTTTTGAACTTCGTATATAAGACATCGACATAATCATTTTTATGCTATTGTGATTATGTATGGGTATGAGGTGAAGATTTCATCCTAGGAAACAATGTTTTACATTCTTTTAAAGGAAGTAAACTCATGAATTTGTTTTGTGAATCGAAAGGGAAATCGCTAGGCTTATTGGTATTGTTATTCATTGCATATCTTTTGAACTACCAATATGTGTGATTAGTATAACCGCTCATGACTTGTTTATGTTCTTGGTAAAACTATTCACAAGGCCTGCCTTTTGAATTGGTATGACTTTTATTAGTGAGGCCGATCTTAAGTAATCACTTGAGATGGTATGATCAATTTGTTGTAATTGGTATGACCAACTCTAGGCAAAGGGGAACCGATCCTAGTAGGAGGTGCAACCGATCACAAGAGGGGAATCGATCCTTGTAAGAAGTGAAACACGTTTCTAGATATTGGGAACCGATCCTATGAACATGTGCAACACGTTTTTAGATATTGGGAACCGATCCTATGGACATGTGCAACAAATACAAGTTAGATACCATATATATGTGGGAACCGATCCTAGTACCTAGTCAACCGAATTTTGGAAAGCTAGTGTGACTAATTCCAGTACCCACATGAAGGTAGAACTGAAACTTGTTTTGGTAGAACTGTGAAACCCATGATTGGTGATTGAGTGTTCTTGATCAATCACATAGTTCTTGGAAGTCAGATGAACCAATTCTAAACTTGTTTGGAAGTGTGGCAAATTGTTTCCAAGATAATAAATATGAAAGATGATTTACTAACTAAGATGTCGACATACTTTGAACATGTGCGGTAAAGCTTATCTTTTATTGTTCAAAGATATTCCTTAATAACTAAAGTAAAATCCCGGATCGAAAATAAATTGAGAATCTTTTAATTAAGTTTTTTTATTTTTGAAAATTAGTAATGTGCATTTACTAGTTGGAGATTTTCTAAGAGATTTTCGGTCAATATTTGGACAAAGTATTTCCAGGAATTATGGAAACCGAATTTGGAAATATATTGCATATCTTGAGAATATTTTCGGTTTTGGAAATTGCTTGGTGTCCAAACTTTCTTGGTCTATAAATATCAAAGTTTGCATTTCGAGCAAACTAATCCTCAGAGCCAGCAAAACTACCTAGTTGTGTTGTTACTGATGGAGCCGCCTATTCGGAGAGGAAAGTAACCTAATTAGGTGAAATATCTTACAGCCGCTCGGTTTAAAGATTTTTTGGGATTGAGAAGCTCTATTAGTACCATTGGTGGGAATCTAGATAATTGCGGTTTATTATTAGTTTTCGATTGATTTGATTGACTAACGGTTGTTGAACTTTGATTTCACCTAGTTTGTTTATGCTTGAGAATCTTCTCTTCTGATATAAGATTCACTCAAACTAGATCGAAGTTTCGACAGGGATCTTTAGACTGTTTGTAGATCTAAAGACGTCTTGTGATAATCCATTGTTAACAGACGTTGTTCTGTGTGTGATTGATCACAAGATATTCAAGTTGATTGTGTGCAGGTGTTTATTGAAGATATAAGAAGATTTCAAGACGAAGAAGATTTCTTATTTGGGTTCATAAACTTTGGTGTGCACAATACTTGTTTCGGTTAAAGAGGATCCAACTACAATCGGTTTAACCTTGTGGTAGATTGGATTGATTAGTTGAGTAGATCGACATCAATATAATTCTTTGTGATTCAAAGTATTGATTGCAAAATCTTGACAATTACTATGGTAGTTGTTATTAGATAGATCTAAGGACCTAACAAAGGAGTTTATTGGGATAAACAGAAGAGCCTTTTGTCGAACTCACATCACTTGGTTGAAAAGAGTTGTTACCAAACAAATTTGTTGTTCCTTTACTATTTGGAATACGAACCAAAGGAATTGTTCCAAGTACGTGACTTATTACAAGTTGGAGGCGTGGGAATACAGACGGAACTAGGTGAACTATAGGTTTAGTTGCTTGGTCTCAACTATACGAAGTTGGTTTGATTTTGTATAGCGGCTTAATTTAGAGTATTCAATTCTGGACACGGTCCCGAGGTTTCTCTGCATTTGCGGTTTCCTCGTTAACAAAATCTTGCTGTGTCATTTACTTATATTTTCCGCAATTATAATTGTTGTTATTATAATTTAAAGTAAATTACACAAACGTTAATTCCTATTTACTTGATAGTAATCCTATTGTATTTGGTTAAGTCCGAACCTTTTATCAAGTAAACATACTTCGTTGTTGTATTGTCTTGATCTCATATCCATAGACGATCACACGAAGTGTGAACCGATTAGTTGTATTGTCTCTACTCTATCCATAGACAATCACTTTGGAGAAAGGACTTATAGGTGGAAAAGTTTTAGATTGAGGTATTTGGGTACCCTCGTCTTTTCAAGGCGGTAGTATAATTTTCAGCTAAAGTTATTGTAAATCCCTTGCAAGTTATTATCTTCTCACCCGCTTCTTTAACTTTGAGACGTAAGTCTTCCATGTCTTGCTCGTAACAAATTTATACCCTCCGAATATGCGATATCCGAAGGACTTTTTTCCCGGAACAAGTCTAGGGTAGGAAATAGATGGAATGAATTCTATCTCATGAAAGTAGAACATATTTTAAGCCTGCTTTCCAGCCTCGACATAACCTGCACTAGTAAATTCTTGTCACTTTCTGCGCCAAAATCATTTTGATATAGAGGATGAAGTAGAGGCAACTTCAATGGAATTACCTCGACATAACCTACTAGGGGACTCCCCACCTTCACAATCCTTCTACCTGTAGAGTTACGGGGGGATTCCCCTCCTCCATAATCTGTTATGATGATTTCACATGTTCGCTGGTTAAAAGGTGAATCCTCATTCCAAGTTTATAAATCTTACGTCAGTCCAAGTTCAGAAACCTTACCTCTTTTACGTGGATCGCCGCTCTCCACTTCCGTCTATCCAACGCTAGTTCCTCCGATAGATTCTACTTTCTCATGCCCCACTTCACCCCCTTGTCCCATCTCAGTTTCGGTCAGCCTATGCGCTTCATCCTTCCTTCAGCACGCATGATACATCCTGCGCGAACCGGTGCATCAGGCGGCCTTCGCTGGAGATGCCCAAACCAGCAGTACCGATATTGGGTGGGAATCTCCTCGATTTGTGCTACCCCAAGTTTCTTGCGTACATATGCCCGTATGCCCGCATGACCACCTCAGCATACGCATCTCCGTTTCATGAGGCTCTCTAATCTGTTGGTTTTTACTCACTCTACATTCCTCCCCATACAACATCACCATACAACTCCATATTTAAAAATTGTTTTTCATTCCTAGTTTCCGAAAAAAATTGTTTAGAAATATTCCCCCAAAGCGTGTTATGTTGTTGTTGAACACCATTAATATCAAAAAATTACATAAGCTCTGCAAATAACTTTATGTTCATCCTATCTGTACTGTGGACTGCGAACTTTTGGTGATTAACCATTTTCGGTTGGAGCATATTGTGTTTGTGATGAATCCTACCATTTCAGAAAAGATTTATTTGATATCGGAAGAGATTTGTTTGATTTTGGAAGAAATTGAAGTGAAAATTTGAGATCGGAACAGATTTTTTTGTTGAAATTATGGATGTAGAAGGCGTGATTCGGAAGTGGAAAGAATTGAATTTATATGTGAAGAAATTAAAACCGTTGGGTAAACTAGCCATTATCGGCCTAGTCTAGGTTGATCGTCTCAACCTAGACTTGGTCCATCGTCCAAGTCTCAATTAATCGTCTCAAGTTGAGTCAATCAACTCAATTCGAGACAGAAATGTGTAGATGTTCTGATACGAGCCTTCTCCCATCCAGTTTTCTAGCTCGCCTGCTCCACTGTACGCTGGGAATGAATAAGTTTTCTCATTGGCTCACTGATTGTCTCATTTTCCCACTCAAGCCAGGACCCTGATCCAACTGGCTATCGGAAGGGCACTAAATAGGTGTCACTTTGCATTACACAAGCCTTTACTCATCGGGTTTGCCAATTTACTTGTTTCACTGTGCCATGGGAATGGATAAATTTTCTCATTTGCCCAGCTCTAGGATATCTCTTACATGATGCAGTAAACCCTCTATATAATAATACTCTATAACGGAATAAACTCCATAAATGAATAAAAAACTCTAGTCCCGATTTGGCGTAATCTTTATAAAATTTACCTTTATATTAGAATAAACTCCATATAAGAATAATTTTATATACAGTCCCAATAATATTCTAAAACCGAGGTTTTAATGTATATGCAAGCAAAGACATCAATGCCAGGGCCCTGCCCCAACTGGCTATCGGAATGGCACCAACAGGTGCACATCCAGCTACTTCAAGGCTAAGTATGTACAAAAAGCAAGTCACTTTGCAAAATACGCACTTAACCTAAAAAAACAAATAAACATCAGATCTATCTATTTTAGTCCTTTAATTGAAATTTCATCCAAATTTTTTTTCCTCCCTCTTCTGCTTCTTCTTCTCCACATTCATTCGCTTCCATTTCTCCTCCGCCAGATCTGAATCTCTCTGTAGAATCAATAATCATTTTGTGATTTGAGTTGATTAGATCCGATGGAGAATGGAGAGATAGAAAATCAAGATGATGATAATCATCATCATCATATACCGGTGTCTCATCAAACTGTTGTTGGCGGTCGGAGACAATATACACCGGTTGTTGCTCATGATCGTGCTGTGCTTGAAATGACTTCTTTAGAATCTGGAGGAGGCGGAGGAGGAGGATCTTCTACTCCTCCACCACCTTCTTCCGGTGGTTTACCCATTCCCAGCAATCCGTTAAAGTAAGTTTTCCTATCATTCATTATTGATTTAGGGTTAATTTTTTTATAATTGGATAATAAAAGTGAATTATCATGTTTTGGAAAATGAGAAAATGATAAAATAGGAAGAAAGAGAGAGCAATTTTGGAATGGAATTGATTAATTGAATTACTGGATAGATTATATTTGGGATGGAATTTTATTGAGGGAGTTTTAGTTGATATGGTGTTTTGGAATGTGTTTTGATTGATTCACATTACTGATTGTGTGGGAATAGTTTTATTATAGCTGGTACAAATGTTAGGAAGTGTGGTTTGAGTTTGTATATTAATGTTCTTCTACAATGATGCTCAGCAATGCGGGAAAGTGTAGTAATGTCTATGGCTGAAAAAACAAGTTGTTTTTATGATTAAGTTGACGAAGAATCAAGTTTGAGTATGTGTAGGAGAAATATGTTACTGAAAACAAAAGGAATAGCTGCTGTATGTTTTAAAGTTTGAAACCTTCCAATTGCACCGTATGCAGAATAAGTGACATTCATGGTTTGTGTGTATGACTAGGTCCATAGTTTTCTCAGATACGGAACGTAAACAAGTATAACTAGTGACTCCTACCTCAGGTGTCCTGCGACACTAAAATTTCTTCATAAGATCAATTAGTATTACTGGGGTGATTTCCTCTGCAATCTTTGACATTTGATGCATTAGTCTGAGTATATCAAGTATTTTCTTATCATCTGACTAACACACATGTCTTCATTCTTATACAATGTACAGAAATATAAAAGTTGACGCTGGAGAAACATCATCTCCTTCACGTGGAAATCAAGATAGGCCTCAGAGAGATTCCAAATTGGAGCTGTTTGGTTTCGATTCTCTTGTAAATATTCTGGGTCTCAAGAGGTACCTGATTTGTCTCGTCTTATCACTTTACACTTTATCTGATTATATTTTGGTTTCGATTCACTTTACACTTTAATACATCAAGTTTTAGCCTCGTTTATTATAAAGAAAAGCAAAGATTCACATACTATGGATAGTTTCATCGAGTATATTTTGTTTGTGTAGTTGGAATTGGGGGTTTATATAATCATCTATGTGTTCTCCAGCATGACAGGTGAACAACTTGCGGCACCTTCAAGTCCAAGAGATGGGGAGGACGTTTCTATCACACTTGGACGCCCTAAGGTGCATTGTGCTCTTCGCTATTCTGCATGTTGCCATCACAACTTGTTCTCTAATTAAATTTCGTGCTTACCAGTTTAAGCAATAGTTTTTGACGTCGTAATTTTTTATTCATGCATCCAGTAGAGTATTCCCTTGACTTCTGCAATCGATCTGCCTTATAGCTTTTTGGCTGATTCAATTTGTTTTACTGTGCAGCCAAATGATCTCAAAATGGGGACTATGATGGGTGTGTTTGTACCATGCTTGCAGAATATTTTGGGAATTATATACTATATTCGGTTTTCCTGGTAAGACAATTTCTACTTGTCTGACTGTGTTAGTCTTGTTATCTGCATGTGCAGGCTTACCTCTATCATTTAACTGTCTCTTGATACCCCATGCACAAATTTGAGGTAGTAAATTGTCTGTGAACTTCTTTCGAGAGAATTTATAAGTCCATCCAGAAGACATGAACAGTGCGTGCTGATGCACTCTGTCTGGATTCGGATCTCAATTTAAGGGTAGAGTGAAACGGTTGAAACTCATATTGTAGTATGTAAACTTAGAAAAGATCATGGATTTCTCTAAATTTGATCTTACTGAATTTTACTTGTATATGGTATAGTCCGACAGCCCGCATTACATACCCCGCTTTGCTAGTCTCTGCTGAATCAAGTTGGGTTCTTGTCGAGTTCCTTAGGTGGATGGTCTAGCTACCATCGAAGCAACCCATTGCCATGAATCGATGACGTATTGATTCTGTTCCGTGAACATATGACTAATTATCTTACCTTTGAGACACTTGAGCAAATAAGAGTTCCTCGAAACTCCCGTAAATGTATATTCTTATGATTCCAGAAGCGAGTATTTGTTATAATGCAGGTCCTTCAACTGTGGTGATATCAGTTGAGAACTTTGTTATTCCAAATGAGTTATACCCACAACTTAGGATGTTTCCCCTCCTTAATTCTTAGTCAGAATTTGATAGCACTTTAAGATCTACCCTGTTACGGCTTGAGGTAGTGTGAGCCTGAACCATGGAAGACTTTAAGCCTGTACCAACCTCCTTTTCAAGTTTTATTTTCTTGTTGCATCCTTCGTTTCAGCTTTTAGTAAGTTTTGTTCTTATTCATCCATCAAAATGATTTTGTTATTCATTCACCATTACAATAATTTTCTTCTATTTTAGTTATAATATGCGGTTTCAAACCTACTGTTTGCAGGATTGTTGGTATGGCAGGCATATGGGAGTCACTATTGCTGGTTTCTTTTTGTGGCTTGTGCACCTTTTTGACGTCCATATCGTTAAGTGCAATAGCTACAAATGGCGCAATGAAGGTAGTGATAGTGTTACATGTGCTGTTATTAGTGGTAAATTGGAACCTTTAATACACTTAGATACAGGAATAGTTGCTACAACTGTGCTTGGATTGTATACACCTTGTCACTAGCCTAGTAATTAAAGTGACCCTACAAACGTTTGTCCTAGCCTCTGAAGAAGCAGCTGCTAGTATTTTGTTTTTCATGTATTTCATTTTACTCACAGGGTGGTGGACCATATTATTTAATTGGTCGAGCGCTTGGTCCAGAGGTTGGTGTTAGTATTGGGCTGTGCTTCTTCCTCGGGAATGCAGTTGCTGGATCCATGTAAGTGTGATTCTTTTTTCTTCTAATGATGTCCTGAGACTTGAGGTGGCTGAGGCTGTCTGTAGGTTCAATATGATGTTATCTTTTCTTCCGACCTCTTAATTTATATTTTATGATGATTTACCCCCATTTACCTTGTTTCTTCTTTTTTTTTTAGGAAAAGCAGTTGAACTGCACATTTATCTAGCTTATGCTTATTGGTTCCTTAATGTTTGTTTCAGGTATGTTTTGGGGGCAGTTGAAACCTTTTTAGATGCTGTACCGGCTGCCGGGATTTTCAAAGGTAATGGTTTGAATTAGTTGACATCACAAGTGTGTAATTTAGATATAATTGTGTTCTGCCCACTGCACACTGCTTTGGTAATGCTAGTTTTGTAGCATTATAACAGACACCTAATTGGTTAAATAAGCTAATAATTTTTTTTTTTTTTATCTCTTCTCCCTTTTCTTTTATAGATTGTTTCCTTCTTAGGTGGTCAGATTGATAGATACTGTTTGACAGACAGGTTTATTTAATTTTCATAATGTTGACATTGTCTTAAGTGGAGTACCATCTGCTAAGAAGTGCCTCCTGATTTTGTGAATGTAGGGAGCATAACAAGTGTCAATGCTACTTCAGGAGCTACAGAACATATTCAAACTCCAAATCTTCATGACCTTCAAGTATATGGAATTGTCGTAACTATTATCTTATGTTTTATTGTGTTTGGGGGAGTAAAGATTATCAACAAGGTTGCACCTGCTTTTCTTGTACCCGTTCTACTTTCAATATTTTGCATATTTGTTGGGATGTTTGCAGCAAAGAAAGACTATCCTTCACGTGAGTTTCACCTTCTTGGCACTTTTTTTTTTAACACTAGTCTGCAGTGGTTTTGTTTTTATGATGGAAAAGGGGACTTATAATTGACCACTAAGGATGATTCAAAAAGGCAGAGTACTGACATCTACCAATTACATTTCCTTTTCTCTGTCTTGCTGGCAGCTGGAGTCACGGGGTTGAGTGCTGAAACATTTAAAGATAACTGGAGTTCAGAGTATCAACGCACTAATAGTGCTGGAGTACCCGATCCCGAGGGATCGAGTTACTGGAATTTTAAGTAAGTATATGCTTTATCTTGTGGCAATATATTGCTGTTAGCTTGAAGTTTCTAATTTGTGATTGACTGATTTTGATTTTATCCAATTATACTGATTGACGATTTTATTCTGATAACACTTTTATACGATATTAATATTATCATTAACTAATAACAGTTCCATTCATCATTGTGTCAAATTTAGGGTGAATTCTAGTCGCTTCAAGTTATCTTTTTTCTTGCTAGGAGAAAAATATATGACAGGAAGATGTAGAAAAATTTCAATTTACAGTCTGCATTTCCTTTTCAATCACCGATAGAGATATGTTGTGAATTTAAGAGCTTCCCAGTTTTGGTGGATTTTATCTTATTGTTCATGTGGAGTGATTGGAGAAGCTAAATAATCAAATTGCCTAACAAACAATCTTGTTCACTGCTTTCAGTGCGTTGGTAGGTCTCTTCTTCCCTGCTGTAACTGGAATTATGGCTGGTTCAAATCGCTCTGCGTCATTAAAGGACACTCAGCGGTCCATTCCTGTTGGAACCTTGTCTGCAACTCTTGTGACCTCTGCGCTATATCTAGTATCTGTTTTGTTTTTGGAGCTCTTGCAACAAGAGAGAAGCTTTTAAAAGACAGGTGAGAATTTTTCTATTGGAATCATCATTCTTACACTGTGGCCTGCATGGCCAACTTGGAGTCATCATTTACCGAGAATCAGCGCATTCTGGAATTTGTACCCGTCATCTATTTTGAGGGGTACTTAGTAATGTCAAAGCTACTTTTCTAACTGAATTTTGTGCAGGCTACTTACAGCTACCGTTGCATGGCCTATTCCTGCTGTCATATATGTTGGAATCATTCTTTCCACTTTAGGAGCGGCACTTCAAAGCCTGACAGGTGCTCCAAGATTACTCGCGGCTATAGCTAATGACGACATTCTACCAGTCCTTAATTATTTCAAGGTTGCTGATGGGGTGAACCCCACCTCGCTACTCTTTTACTGCCTTCATCTGTATGATTTGTGTTGTGATGGGGAACCTAGATCTTATCACACCGACGATAACCATGTTTTTCCTACTCTGTTATGCGGGCGTAAATCTATCTTGTTTCCTTTTGGACCTTCTAGACGCTCCTAGCTGGCGCCCTAGATGGAAGTTTCACCACTGGAGCCTCTCTCTTGTTGGAGCATCACTTTGCATTGGTAAGCTGAACCGCCATTGAGAAAGGATCCTCCAAACACTTATTCATACAAATAGCTTAGGGTTCCCAGAAGCTTATTCAGTCAATATGGAGATTATCCAAGGGCGGTGAGAAATTTCTCCTTACCCTATGGATCATCCTCTCTAAAACCAACCTATTGTAAATCTTGTGCCTCATCATCCGTTGATTGCAATTGAGAAAATCAATGACTTAGTTGCTGTTATTTTTAATTCATTTGATGATGGGCATATACATATTTGCTCAGTAGGATGATATTTGGTGAAGATGGTCTGCATTGTTAGGAGTGCGTCCTTACTTTGACAGTTTCATGAGGGTGCTCAATGGGGGACCCTGCTTCCACTTTTTCTTCATATTTGCATGTTTGCTGATGATTCCTTTTAATGCATTTCATTTTGTTGTCAATGCAGTGATCATGTTCTTGATCTCCTGGTCTTTCACTGTGGTGTCTCTAGCCCTTGCCAGCCTTATATATTATTATGTGAGCCTCAAAGGGAAAGCTGGTGACTGGGGTGATGGTTTTAAGAGTGCATATTTCCAACTTGCCCTCCGAAGTCTTCGGTCCCTAGGAGGTAGTATATCAATATCTTAAGTTCATTCAGTTCCCTTTTCATGTTTTTCAAGTCTATACTAACAACTAATCATCATCTAATGTCTTTTCTTTCAGCAAATAATGTCCACCCTAAAAACTGGTATCCAATCCCTCTCATATTCTGCCGACCATGGGGAAAGCTACCAGAGAATGTCCCCTGCCATCCAAAACTTGCTGACTTTGCTAACTGCATGAAAAAGAAAGGCCGCGGTATGTCAATCTTTGTCTCTATCCTCGATGGGGACTACCATGATTGTGCAGAGGATGCAAAAACTGCATGCCGTCAGCTGAGCACCTACATTGAGTACAAACGATGTGAAGGTGTAGCAGAAATTATCGTGGCCCCAAACATGTCTGATGGCTTTCGTGGAATTGTTCAAACTATGGGACTTGGAAATCTAAAGCCCAACATTGTAGTAATGCGGTACCCAGAAATTTGGAGGCGGGAGAACTTATTCGAAATCCCAGCTACCTTTGTTGGCATCATAAATGATTGCATTGTTGCAAATAAAGCCGTTGTGATTGTTAAGGGTTTAGATGAGTGGCCTAATGAGTACCAAAAACAGTATGGTACAATAGATCTGTACTGGATTGTCAGGGATGGTGGTCTCATGCTTCTTCTCTCTCAGCTGCTCCTCACTAAAGAAAGCTTTGAAAGCTGCAAAATACAGGTTTTTTGTATTGCAGAAGAAGACATAGAAGCAGAGGAACTCAAAGCTGATGTTAAAAAGTTTCTATATGATTTGAGAATGCAAGCTGAGGTGATTGTCATTACGATGAAGTCATGGGAAGTGCAAGTGGAAGGTGGTCCTCCCCAACAAGATGATTCATTAGAGGCATTTACTAGCGCTCAAAGACGAATTGCCACATATTTGGGAGAGATGAAGGAAAGAGCTCGAAATGAGGGGACTCCATTAATGGCAGATGGGAAACGCGTTATTGTGAATGAACAACAGATTGAGAAATTTCTGTATACAACTCTGAAATTAAACTCGACGATATTAAGATACTCTAGAATGGCGGCTGTGGTGTTAGTGAGTTTGCCACCACCACCACTGAATCATCCGCCGTATTTTTACATGGAGTATATGGATTTATTGGTGGAGAATGTTCCTAGGCTGTTGATGGTTAGAGGTTACAGAAGAGATGTGGTTACCTTGTTCACATAGTAGCTGCCCTTAGGGTTTGTTGTCTTCTGACACAGCTCATTGTATCATTTTTTCTTCATTTTTCTTTTTCTTTTTCTCATTTAGGTCTGTTTATTGTTAATATATGTTTTTTATATCTGAATTTTTGTAGGTTACATTTTACATTCATTCTTTACGCTGTCCCTAACTTGGATCTTTTTTTTTCCTTTCTTAACCTTGTACATCCCTTGGGGATGTTTGATGAGTTTAGTTCAAGGCACAATTCGATTGTTGGACAAGTTCGATGAAATCGTAACTTATATTGATCATTTTAGTTATTGAGTTGTACTTGGATTTGCCTTGTCTTATGGATTTTGCAAATTAACAGCTGAAAGGAATTCATAACAAGTTATAATAAAGATAATATTTCTCCTTGAATCTGGTGTTTGTTTAACTTTCTAGCTTTTTTTTCTTTCATAATTTCTAGTATTGTGGTGCTTTTTCCTTTCAGGTTTGCCTAAGTTGCCGACTGCTGGTAATGTGCAGCTTGTAAGCATACTGTCCCATTGAGCTCATTTAGACAAAATAGTTTGCTGGTGTTCAGAGAACAATTGTTGTTAGTAAATGTATTGCGGGGATAGCTCAGTTGGGAGAGCGTCAGACTGAAGATCTGAAGGTCGCGTGTTTGATCCACGCTCACCGCATTTTTTAGCTCCTTTGGGATGGTCTCTAATACTACCTCCTTTTCTAGGAAAAGTGACATTGATACTTTATCACTTTTTCATTATTTTTGTATCTTTGGGATTTAATACTACCTCTGATTCAGAAAAAATGAAATTATCAATTTTAATACTACCTCTGTTCCAGGAAAAGTGACACTGATACTTTATCACTTTTTCATTATTTTTGCACCTTTGGGATTTAATGCACCTTTGGGAGGGTCTTTAATACTACCTCTGTTCCAGGAAAAGTGACACTGACACTTTATCACTTTTTCATTTTTTTGCATCTTTGGGATTTAATACTACCTTTGATTCGAAAAAGTGATATTTTTACCTTTTCATTTCTGCTTAAAAATTGGTCGGATCGAAAAAAAATGAAATTATCAATTTTAATACTACATCTGTTCCAGGAAAAGTGACACTAATACTTTATCACTTTTTCATTATTTTTGCATCTTTGAGATTCAATACCACCTCTGTTTTAGAAAAAGTGATATTTTTATCTTTTCATTTCTGCTTAAAATAAGCCGGATCCGAAAAAAAATGAAATTATCAATTTACCAAAAAGAATTTTGTGGTGGGTTCAATGGTTTTCAATTTTTATAGGACAGAAAAGTTTCGCAATAGAGTCAAACAGCTGGTTTGCCCGAGAGGTTAAGGGGGAAGACTTAAGATCTTCTGCACATAAGTGCGCATGGGTTCGAACCCCATAGCCAGCATTTTTTTTTAATGTTTTTTTTTTCCTTCTAAATCATGAGCATCCATCATTCTTTCAACATAAAACACACAAAATCCATGTAACACTGATCGAATCCATAAATTACCATCAAAACACTGGTCAGTCCAAAGAACAACAAAGTTTTGATATGAATCTACTCCAGATTCAGAAGGATGCATTATTGTTTCTTCTCTATTGTGTCGCTAACTAAAACTATTAAACTCATGTAGTCGAGTCACTTTTTGTGCGCAGACCATTTCCGCGCAATCCCTGCCGTAGTCTTGATCTCCTGCGAAACATATTGAGCCAGTATAGAGTATACAACTGATATGTTCTATCTTCATCTGGTGCACAAGCAGCATAACTTCTTTGAGCACCACCGGAGCCCAAATCTTGGACCTCTTCTTTCAAAGAATTTGCGTAAAATGAATTTCTGTCTCCAAAATGCTTTACGAAACAATATTACTGACACCGAAATAAACCGTCTTTTGCTGAAAGGCATTGATGGCATAATCAACCTGAAACTGACCCATCCGTGATTTTAACCGGAGACCGTATCCACATCCAATCCCTGTACCAGGTTTGCCATGCCTGAGCGCAGGATTGCCTGAAAATTTCCGAAGGTACTCAAGTTATCAGTAACTGAGGAAGGAAAACAGAATCATTTCGCGAAGAGAAAGTTGAAAGCTATTGAGAAAACAGTGAGCTCACCGGGGACATGGCGACCAGAGCCCAAGTCTGTTCCAGAATCTAGGAATACTGCACATTCCAACACCTTGTTCTGAACACAACAAAAACAAATGTTAAAACAAATTTTACATTTTCGGTTTTTCTTTTTGCATATCAACATCAAATCCATGATCGATCTTGACTTCTTTAGCACTTTCACCTTACAGAGTGAAAATAATGAACCCACTTACATACTTCAACAAAAGTAAAAAAATCCGAAATGAACAACACTCTAAAGACAACAACCAGAAGCAGTTGGTAATTAGATACAAGAAAGAAGGTCCCTAAGTTCATACCACTGGTAACGTTAATTCACTGTTCATAATAAGACATGATCTTCCAGTTCCGACTGCACCTTCACCATATCCTCTGACACTGCCTAGACCCCCAATAGCAAATGCTTGATATGGAGCCATGTCCCCTACAATGGAACCACCTGTAAGGCTGTCAGATGGAAATGTAAGGGCGATGGAAGGATGGGCAGTGAATAATATCCAATTACATATGTTTATCTCAATACAATGAATTGTTAAGACTTTACCTAGCCAGTAATAATGCAGGTCCAACTTTAACTCCCTTTGATGCCACAAATTTGAATCTATTAAATATTAACCACTTGGACAAAACCGGAACCCCTTGCTCTATTTGAAGACTCAACTGATAGTGACAAAAAAACAACAGTAAGGGAAACCATTTGCATCGAAGCGAAAATTAGTAAGTGTTGATGAACTTCAGGTAGACATTTAGATGAAATTTTACTTGGGAGAAACTGCGGTCATCGGCTTTTGCATAACGAGATTCCTGCTTCAAGACCACCATACTGTCATGGGGACTGCCACTGCGTAAGACGTATAAATGAGTAGAATTAGCATAGAAATTGTTTTAGTTGTTGAACAACGGGTTTGTTTAGGCCTGTGTTTACCTGCAAGTTACGGGAAATCCATCTAAGTCTTGGGTAATGGATCTACCATCATCGTTGACTGGACGAACATGCTGATACACCAAACCATATGAACAACTAGGAATGAGTTTCATCCGGCTTGATAAACTAAATAGCCGACTCAATGAATGAACACAAGAAAAACATCCACCTCGAATTTTATGCTGGTTGTGCTGCTCCAGTGGGAACTTGCAGGCTCATTGAGATCTACACCAGCAGAAAAACGACGCAAGTTGACACCACCACTTCCTGAACGGGAAAAGTTATCAACTGGAAAACCATGGACCCCAATTTCTGGCGATATCGAATGCTGTGAGATACCAAAACTCAAATCAGATTCAAGTCATTCAGCAGTAGAGAAAAGAGAACAATTGGTTAAGCTACATATGACATGAAGCAAACTGAACAAAAAACCTTACTCACCTGGATAACAAAAGACTGTTGTGAAAGCCATTCAGGCCGTGGCCTCCGGTAAGCTACCAATACATTCGAATCATATAAACCTTTATCCCAGGATACATCGAGCTTTTCGCTCCCACCAAATACACTTGGATGCTTAATGCAAAGGCTTCGATAAACAAGCGAAAAATATAAGAATCAACCAAGCAATTGAATATATAAAACCGACGAAACAAGCTCAAATTCAAACAAGAAACCAATTGATAAATTGGATGGAACCAATTGATGCAAAGAATTAAGGACTGCATCAATATATATCATATACCCATTGCACTATATGTCAAATTGAATAAAATTTCATCACACATAAACAAAATTAGAACCCAGAAAGATCTGTTAATGCCATACCTCCCGATAATCTGTGAAAGGGGATTGCCAGAATTCCTATAAATACAAACAAAAAACCCAAAATCTCATTAAAAACGAACAACCTAGGAATGATTGAAACAAAAGCAAGAAAAATTAAGATGAAGAATAATAACCTGAAAGGATGAACCATCAAAGCAGCACATAGTTTGTGAGTGAAATCAACATTTACATCTATCTTTGCTGTTCCACAAAAAAAAAAAATCATCAATCAAAAAATCAAAATTTATGATTAATTTCAAGTATGATTAGGAATTAACATTCTGGGTTTGTCCCAACATTGCAGAAAATACTACACACCTTTCCCTGCATGTATACTTTTCTGAGCTCCCATCCCATCAGTAGTCACAACAACATCACTTGTACTAACTGTGAAATGAAAACCTAACTAATAAATAAAAACCCAAAATTGTTGTTTCCAAGGATATGAAAAGAGATTGCTTGGGTGTGTTGGTTTATATGTTATTCTTTGCGTGGGAGGGAGGGAGGGATGAGACAAAAGATTGAATTTTTAAGATGACCTCAATCTCTCTTTTAGTTTCCGGTTTGCTTCTAATAGGAAGGAGAAGATAACTTGTTGTGTTGCACGTGCAGAGCACTATCTCATTCCAAACAAGGACTCTGTCACTCTGGGCTGTGGGCTGCTGATTCTCATTTTTCAGGTTGCTGATAAGAGAATGAATGGCAGAGCTGAAAGCCGTACCAGATAGATTTCAGGCATTACACATTCTCTGTTCACTTGTCTTATTTTTCAGGTTGTCTTACAATGTAGAGAGCAGCCATCTCAAAGTGTGCATACAGTACATTCTTTATACATTTTTGTAAATCTTATCACAGATACAAATTACAAGCTTACAAGGAGACAGTACTGACAGATTTCCTGCAAATACACATTGCTTACACTATATATACCCTGCAAGGGGTTCAGAGTGGGTGAATAAGGTGGGGGATTAACAGCCCCATGTAACAGTCTTTGTACATTTTACTACATCTTATCACAGATACAACTTACAAGCTTACAGGGAGATAGTACTGACAGATTTCTTACATATACACATTGCTTATACCCGCAAAGGGGTTCGGAGTACGGGTAACAAGGGCTCAATAAGGTGGGGGATTAACGGCTGCATAGATATATGTTTCACAAATTCTTTATGGATGTGTAAGCATTCAAGTGTATGTCATAGCATTCTGCACCCCATGAGAAATCCTTGGTCATCCCATCCTTTATCTTCTCATTCCATTGGGATGGATTCTTTGCCTACAAACACAAAAGAGGAAGAAGGAGAAACATCGGGTTAAATCATTGGTATCTCGTGAACTACTGTGAGATGTCAACCAGTCAAGTTTTCTGACGTATCGTGATCTAACAAAAAAAGAGGTAATTTCAAAAACTACGCCTTAGATAATGGTGACTTACAATTTGGTCAAGGGCTTCGCTAAGGGACGCATTACCGAATGAGGTCATGATGTACTCTGACATGCCAGTGTTCCAGCTTACAGGGTTAGACTTATGACTGGACCTTAATGCCACTGGAGCAGCTCCATATTTGATAGCTTTAAGCTGCGAAGTTGGGAATAAATTAAGAAAATTGGTCAGGGAGAAAGCTTTTGAGCTATTAAGAATATAAATTCACGTATTCGTTTTACAGAAAACGAGGCAAGAGAATGTCTGGTTAACTGAATTTTGTTGTTCTCGATGTTTAGGTGAACTAACGTACCGGCATTTGTAGCACTGGGTCATGAAAAGATGGGCACAATATGATATCAGCACCTGCAAGGATCAAGTGTGATAAGGCTTCATCGTACGTGCTTATAATGCGCACATCTTCATCCTGCAAAATAGTTTATAGTTTACATTTCTTATGAACTAAAAATGAAACATACTGCGCTCCAAAAACTGTGCCTGCTGATGAGTCAACCCTTTAAAGGATATTTCTAGAAACATAACAAACAACTAGAAAAAGGTCAAGCTATTACCTCAACACTTTTCTGGAATGATTCCAACGCACTGTTTATGCTTGGGATTTTACTGGAGCCCATGAGAATGAACTGAAAGAATTCGTAAACAAATAAATAAGCTGATAAATCTTTAAAAGATGAAAGGTAAAGTGAAAATGATTGAAGACAATTATATTTCAAAATAACTCACCTGAGCACCCCTTTGGGAAATAAGCTGGATAACATCCGTTAGGCTCTCCAAGTCAATATCTGAAACGTCTGAACAAATGCATCCGACCTGATAACAATCATAGAATTCATAACCAGTTTGAAGTGTTTCAACTAGTGTAGAAGGAACCATAAATCAAAAGGGCTGAATATCTCCAGCATCACATAATCTTCAGTATATTTTTATTTAGCAAACAAACTCCAGATCTCATAGAGGGATTCCGCAGGTACCACTTACAACTATAGACGGATAACTGGATAACTCAAGACGCTGCCCCATTGCAGCTTTACAAACAGCTTTCCCTTGTAAATCATCAGCAGAATAATTTGAAGGAAGAGATGTATCCTTGGAAGGATCCCATATTTTGCAATCAAATCCATATGGGGCAAGCACCAGTTTCTCCCTAGAATCAAAATTTAAAGCAAGGAAATGTAGGTGATTAAGATCAACAAGCAAACTATTATTTTGTGAAAGACTGCGCGTACGGTGTACTAACTTGTGGATGTCTAACGTGGGTTCCAACCCATGACTCAGACTAGAATCTGTTCTTCCCTCAGAATGAGTTGGACACATTATTACAACTTTATTAGAGTACACGATTCCACCCTGCACAACCCGACAATGAATATGTTTTCAGAAACAGCAGAAGAAAGAAATGTTAATGGTCAAACACATTTGTAACCAAAGAAAACAAAACAAACTTAAAAGTAGGATCCCTGCACAACCCGAGAATGTGGTTAACTGTGGAACCAAAGAAGATCTACCTAAAAGAGCTACTGAATTTTCTTATAACAATCCATATTTGAGGTGAAATAAATTTTACTGTAGTAGAAAGCCAAACCTTCAAAATGTTGACAAGATGCTTCTTATTGTTATCTTGCAATCGATCATGGCGGTTAAGTCGAAAAGGATCAAGTCCACATAGAGCAAGTTTATCCGGATGCTCTAGACGCTAAAAAAATAAAGCCTTAAGATAAGAAAAATGTATGTAATAAACCTATTAATACTGTCAGACAGGAAAATGGACAACTTTTATATTTACCTGATTTTTGAAGTCATGACAAGTAAACAATATTCTTGCATCTCCTAATCCCTACAGTCAATGGACAGCACTTGTAAGATTGATTGCTTCATTCGTTATTCTAAAGTGAGAAAGCAATAATTATTGCTAAACAGATAACGAAGGGGTCAGGTTGCACCTGATTAACAAAACCATCCCAAAAAAGAGGCCCAACAATTGCAGTTTCCCAATTGTGTATATGCAAGATGGAAGGTTTCTTTCCAGAAATTAGAATATAATCCAGCGAAGCACGGGAGAAATAGGAAAATCTGAAAGCATCTATAAAAACAACCAATTAGAAAATAAGCTCATGACATTACTATGTCAATCAGCTTTAACTTCAGGAGAAGTTTAAATGTAGTAAATTCTCAATAGTTAATACTAAGGTTGCCTAATTGAGTAGTAATATAACTGACCAGCGAAATGAAGGAACTCTAGATATAAATGTACTAACCGTTCAAAGTCATCCGAGTATCCATATATCATCTCACGGTTGAAATATGAAACATGATTTACAGGTTCAATGAATGTAACTCCAATGCCATGCACAACACTAGATAAAAAAACTTAGGTGGTATCAAACAACATTACATATTTAATGAAGAGTTGAGACAGAACGTAGGTAAGAAGACAAGGTCACGCTTTAACCGATAACCCATTTTCTACACCAAATTTGAACAACAAGATACCATGGAAAATTGAACGAAGAAAATCAATTCTTACCCAGTCCAGATTTTGTTAGCATGCCAACTACCATCGAAGTAGGAGTGGAACTCTGCCTTAGTATCCCTTAAACCTTGAACTCTATCGACGTCTAGGCTAGCATATCTGTGCAAAGTGAGCACTCCTACGAGTCAGAGACAAAATGGTTCATATAACTCCACATTTATGAATAGAAGCAGACGAGGTCAAAACATAGTCTTTATAGGCATTATTACTTCACAAAATAGAGAGACAGAAATGAAATCTTTGTTATCCTACTTTGGTAAAATGACTTCCACCAAGTTTCCATTTTCCTGCAGCTCGGAAGATATGCCCGTCACATACAATGCCAAGGATCCAACTGAGGCCACAGGTGCCAGTTCAGTACAAATATGGATAATATGGAAACCAGTTCTGCACATAAAGAGATAAAAAGCATGATTATACATTTGTAGCAGTAATACAGCAGAATGCAGAATGAGTATGCCGCTTTAACAGATGACATACTGTTTGCATTTAATAGAGAAATCCCGAAGCTCTTCTAGAAGCTCAGCATCTCCTTTTAGCTGGATATCAGAGAAAGTATTAGCCACTTTAGCTTTGTTATTAATAACTAGCCCTCTGATATAAGAAGATTCCTCTATGGTTATCATCCTTGTGAGGACCATCGAATCTATTCGAAGCAGCAATTGGGGCCACATTGTTGCCTTGTCTGATGCAGCAATAGGACCTGAGCACAACAGGAGAGATGCCACTAATATGTCAAATTGGACAACAATGCAGGAGAGCATCAGTAAACTGGAAGCCTGTAACTATCAGTATGTGGAAACACATAATTTGTTGCTTCGATTTATAAGAATTCAAGGTTCAGAAAATTACTACTGTTTTGAATGCTAGCCAGCTCTACCTCCAATTGCTGTACCCTAACTAGCAGTGATTGTTTCTCTTGTTGAGTTTTCTTCATCTCCTCTAAAGCCATCAGGCGACGTTTGTTCAAGTACAAAATATCTGTGGATCCATCATTAAATGCATCATGAACATAAAATAAAACCATAATGGGGCATCTGCAAAACACATGAAGCATGAAAAATCTTAGATGTTACCCTTTACAAGAGTGAAACAAAGTAAGGCATATCGTCTTACTCCGTTGTGTCACTCTGAAAAGTTCCCAAATGTCATTCTGGTTCTCTTTGGCTATACTGGATGACTGAAATGAATCCATAGAAAACAAAATCACTGAGCGGATTATAGCCATGTCGTCTAAAAACAATAAGTAGAATAAACATTTAGTAATCTTTACTTACTTCAAGAATTTCCATGTTCTTATGATCCTCCAACCTAGACAAACAATTCAATGGGATTATCAAACCCCAGCAATTACAAACAAAAATTTGAAGAGCAGACAAACACTTACTCAAAGTGCGATAATCCTGAATATAAGCCATCAATTTTCTCATTGTTCCTGAAAAATGTAAAAAAATGTCAAGTTCAACTACACGAAATAGCAGCAAACAGGCTTATAAAGTACTCAATCCCATACATTTTCAGCTATAGTTTAATGTCCAACTACATAAACCTACATTCTTCCTCGAAGCCAATTTCTTCAAGGTTCTTCAAGGCGCCTTAATCTCCATCTTACATGTCAACTAAAGCGGAGTTCGAATAACATTTCCAACATACGATACATCTCCCTAAGTACTAACATTAAGGCAGTCAATGTATTAACCATCCAAAGGCTTCCCCTCTACACCATCAATTTCATACACAACACAATTGCAACCCTATCCTGCTTAATCATGCCTCATTTGAACTACCCACTGATCAAAAAGGTGGTGAATTTCTAACCATTCCCCTGCAGTTGGGCAAAGGGGCTCCAACATTATAGAACTTAACAATACCCTAAAATGTCATTATATGGTAAAGTTGAAGTAACACATAAAATCAAGAAATGATGATACCAAATAAGTAAATTGAAGAAGACCCAAGGAAGTAAATTGCAAGTAAAACATAAAATCAAGAAAAAAAAGGAATGGGTTTATGAATGAATTTCACCTGGAGGAGGAGCAGCAACAAACAGTTTGGTGATGATGGTGATGAAGTTTAACTTGTTTATTGTGAACGACATAATGAAGCGGTTTTACAGCACCAGCTGAATTCAATACTACCTCCATTAACACTAAACGCCCCTCTTCTTTTGTGTGTGTGCTTCTGTCTGAAGTGTTTGAGTCTGAGGTTGTGATTGAGAGACAATGATTGGATAAAGCACAGGAAAATTGGGGGATTGGAAGTGGGTGATATTCACCTACAAACGTTTTTTATGGTGGGTGAAGAGAAGTTATTACTTTTGTTTTCCACCTCGGTTAGTAGGTGAACCGCTTGTGTGTGGGTAGGTACTGTTAAAAAATGAAAATGTGCTAAGGGGTATCTTAAAGTTTAACTTTTATCTTAAAAATGGAATGCTGGAGATACTTTTACTTCTTCTGATGAAACATAAGTCAATCCCACAAATCAGAAGTAAGAAGACATCTTGAAGCCATTCGACAAATTAAACTCACTTCAAAATCTCAAGTCGGAAGGTAACTTCTCAACGCAAAGTTGAAACACCCTTGATGACAAGAATATTTATAGAAACATGTAATTATGCCAATATTTATTTACATTCATTTACAAGAGATTCTTTAGGATATCATCTGACTGTTGCCTATAGAGGATGCCATCCTATTCCTATTAGTTACTACGTACCCATGAGATGCAAGGAGTGGAGCTGGGCATGTTGCTAGCCATTAAAGTTGAAGCTCAGTTTATTTACATCTGCATATACTTTATGACTGTTTTTCAGTTGCATAATAATGCAGATTCTAAGCCTCATTGGAATGTTATTCAAGTCTGGAGGAGGGTTATATATAGCAATGCGCTTGCCCAAGTTTACCTATGTGAAGATTACTCACTGTTTTTGAGAAACTAATCAAGCAGCTGATCATTTGGCTCAGTTTCATCCTACTGAGAGATTTGTGGTGTTGTTGAGCAGTTCTCTCTTGATTTCAGAGTGATTCTTGTTGCAGATAAAGCTGGAACTAATGGAGGCAGTACAGTGGTACTGAGTTACTTGAATGCTTACAGTACAATCTCTCCTTCCTTGTTACATCATAGAATAACTCAGTACATCACATTTGGTATCACCCAGTCGCTTCCTCTCTCTTTTTCTACGCCATGACTGGTCCAACTATCAAAGATGTGGATTTTGCCACCCGTGAACTATCTCAACTCATCAAAAATCTTACCGATCTACACACTCGTGATGCAGCAGATCGTACGGCAGCTGCTCAACGACAAGATACCTTACTTGCTTCATTGGTTAAAATTTCTGAGGAAAACCAAGCTAAGTTTGACACACTTATTCAAGTTCTCTCTAAAACACCACCAGATCCACCTGAACCTAATTCCGAAGAAGCTTCAAACAACACCCATCGAAAGAATAATTTCAATACCTTCTCCAAAGTTCCTCAACTAGACTTCCCTAGATTTACTGGTGAAAATCCTCGCAGCTGGATCCGCAAGTGTGAAAGATTTTTTCAGATCCACTCAACTCGATGAGCGAGAAGACCGCAAATTATACGTTATACTTGGATGGCAAAGCTGATTCATGGTTTCTAGATTTTCTTACTGGTAAACCATTCATCTCTTGGCCTGTTTTTGTAGAAGCTATTTGTAATCGTTTTGAGGATCTAGCAAATGATAATTATGTGGGTTGTTTTAACAAGTTATCTCAACTTACATCTGTTGAAGAATATTTTGAGCAATTTGAGCAGTTAAAAGCATTAATGTTGAGTAAAAATCCTCACCTTACTGAAGAATACTTTGTATTGAGCTTTATTAGTGGGTTAAAGGAAGTTTTGAAGAGCTCTGTGCAGATGCACAAACCTACCACCCTTTCTCAAGCATTTTATTTGGCTAGACTACAAGAGCTAGCTCTCTCCTCACAATCTCAACCTCAAAAACCATTCCATGTAAACCAACACCCACCACTTTCACTTACACCAAATTTACACCACCAAGAACACCTACTGTTCCTTCAAAAATGGGTGCTTCTCCATCTACACCTATCTCTCAAACTTCTACACCACCACCTAAAACCCCTTATGAACCACCCATAAGAAGAATAACTTATGAGCAAATGAGTAAAAGAAGAGCACAAGGCCTTTGTTTCAATTGTGATGAAAAATACCAACCAGGCCATAGATGTAAATCCCAAAAATTATTTATGATGGTAGATGACCATGAAGCAGATGATATGGAGCCTCCACCTCCTCAAGTCCCTAGTGAAGATCAACTGGTTGACTCTGATATGGAGATTTCTCTCCATGCCCTTACTGGCAATGTCAATCCTGACACCATTAGGATCCCAGGATTCATCAAGAAAAGATCCATCACTGTGCTAGTGGACACAAGAAGTACTCATAGTTTCATTGATGCGGCCCTAGCAACTCAATTGGGTTGTGAAGTTCAACCAACTGCTCACATGTTGGTTATTGTGGCCAATGGGGACCACAAGTACTGGGATCTGTCTACAACTACAATGGACAATGCAACACCAACAATTTGCTACAGATTTGAGATTACTTCCTTGGGGAGGGTGTGATATAGTTTTGGGTGCTGATTGGTTGAGAACTCTTGGTGATGTCACTTTTAATCTGGCCAAGATATCTATTTACTTTCTTCACAAGGGTCAAGCAATTACTCTGCAAGGTACTTCCACTAAACCCACCCTCATGCTACTTAGTGGTAATGCTATGAAAAATTTTATCAAGAAAAATACTCCAGCTCTAGTAGGCCAATTCTTCTCTATTACAATGACTCCTCCACCTTCTACAATACCCACACCAATTCAGGAGTTGCTCAACAACTTTTCAGATGTTTTTGAGGAACCAAAACAATTACCACCACCAAGAATTTTAGACCATCAAATCAGTCTCAAACCAGATTCCCAACCTGTCAATCTCAGACCCTATAAATGCCCTTATATCCACAAGTCAGTGGTGAAATAATTAGTACAAGAAATGCTCAAAAATGGGATTATTCAAGATATTCATAGCCCTTTTGCTTCCCCAATACTTCTGGTGAAAAAGAAAGACAACACTTGGAGGTTTTGTGTTGATTTTAGAAAGCTCAATTCCATAACTATCAAAGATAAGTTCCCTATACATGTTATTGATGAGTTATTGGATGAATTACTGATCAAAATTTCAATTGAGTTGTAGTAAAAAGGTTCGTTGAGACTTGTGAAAGCAAAAGATTTTAGACTTATAAAACTTAAAAACAAACAAAACTTAATAAAAAAAAAGTGATTTCAAGATTTAAAAATAGACCAAGGCTCCAGATTCCACTATTCCTCCTAATTGATTGGTTTATAATGATATTTCAAGAATTATTGTTAAGCTCCTTTTCTCGTTAATTCACTATTAATCTATATGGTGTCCAAAAATTAAATTGTAATCCCTAAGCATGAATTATCAAAGAATTGATTCTAAGCATAACACATCGAATTAATTCACAACTAATTAAGAAAACCAATTTTATCTTTATGTTGATCCTAGTGAATTAAATAAAATAAATAATTAAAGAAATTATAAAAGAAATTACCAATCAAGCATGAGTGAATAGTTTCCTCCGTTGCCTCGATCCATGGGTATTTTAGCCGCTCATCATGTTGAAAACCCCTCTCAAAGAATTTATTTATGCTCAAAAATGGTTTACAAATGATGAATAAGGGAGAAATAATGAAAAATCGGGTTTGTAACAATTATTTTTATTTACAAACCGAATCACATACACGATAAATGGTAAGTGTCGTTGTCACTGTAGCGAATACGACTGCTCAACGTGCGTCTTATGTTCTTCAGAAATAAACGACTGCCTATGGTAGTCTTTTGTTCTTCGTGTTCTTCACAGCAGCAGAAATGGTGGTTTCCTGCCACTTGATTTTCTCGACTTTCTGATGCTCTGCAACTCTCCCAATCTCTCTGTATCCACTTTAATACTCCTCACCACCTTTTATAGACTCTCATGCACGAGAAATCTCCTCCATATATTTTCTTCATTACTCGGCTTTAAAGAAAATATTCCGGGGATATTTTCTTAACCTTTTTAATCTCCTCCGAGCCTTGATTTGCTTCAAACACACTCCCTACACGCTGATACATCTTCCAGAAGTGGTATAACACGGAGCCGGTGCACGAAAACCTCTCGACCACACACTCAGAGCTCGGAAAAACCCGAGAGACTCTGTTCCCTTCCATCAGATTATCTAACCAAATTTAGACGAAGAATCGACCCATACCAAACCTGTTAGGCCCAAATGTAGCTACCCAATGAATATCAGCCATTGAATCTCACTGTAATTCCTCCAAAATCAAATCATAGAATGACGGGTTTTCAAAGAATATTTTCCCGCCAAAATTATTTTCAAACGAAGAAGAAAGGGTTTCCCCTTATCCTGTTCTGGGGTGCGAATAGCAGGTGCCCAAATGAGGTGCCCCTTAACCAAAATGGGAGTCCGAATAGCAAATGTCCTCCGGGGGTGTTTCGAGCAACTTTTCGAGCCGAATTTTCCAACAAGTGTATTTATCCAAAAACACCTACACACACATAAAAACACCAAAATTAGTACAAAAATTGAGACCAACAATAGAGACAATGAGGACAATTCAGACACAAAAATGTGTCTATCAGTTACATGGAGCCAGAATATTTTAAGGGCAGGGTATCACCAAATCAGGGTTCATGCACCTGATATACATAAGACAGCCTTCAGAACCCATCATGGCCACTATGAGTTCAAGGTTATGCCATTTCGCCTAACAAATGCACCTGCCACCTTTCAGGCTCTTATGAACTCTGTATTTGGTCCATATTTGAGAAAATTTGTTCTTGTGTTCTTTGATGACATATTGATCTATAGCTCCAACATCCAAGAACATGTTCAACATCTCTCATTGGTTCTTTCCTTGCTTAGGGAACACAAGTTATTTGTCAAATTCTCTAAATGTTGTTTTGCTCAAGATTCTCTAGAGTACTTAGGCCACATTATTACTTCAAATGGAGTAGCTTCTGATCCTGAGAAGATTGTTTGTATGAAGTCTTGGCCTATTCCTACTACCGTTTTACTTTCAGTTAATTATGCTTTAAGTTTTACTTGTACGGATGCAGTACTAGTACGCGTGCAGTCCGTGATGCTTTAGGGTTATCCACTTATGATAAGGAGTAACTGGCTGTGGTTAATGCAGTGACCAAATGGAGACACTATCTCACTGGTCACCATTTCATCATCAATACTGACTAGCAGAGCATTAGGTACTTTATGGAGCAGAAGATTACCACATTATCGCAAAGAAAATGGCTCATCAAGCTTTTGGGATTTGACTACACCATTCATTACAAAAAGGGTTTGGATAACAAGCTGCAGATGCTCTTTCTAGACTCCCTCATACTGATTCCATACCAACTTGCAGTGTTATAGCCTTATCTGCTCCAGCTTGGACTCAAGATATTATCAATAGTTACACCAATAATGCAGTGGCCTCTACTCTTATTCCACAGCTCTTGGTTAATCCATCTGCAGTTCCTAACTTCACATACTTGGAGGGTATTATGAGGTTCAAGGGAAGAATTTATGTGGGTACCAACTCAAACTTGAGGCAACACATCTTGCATTCTATTCATTCATCTGCCATTGGGGGTCACTTTGGTATTCATGGTAGTTATGTTAGAGCTAAAACATACTTTTACTGGAAAGGCTTAAAGCAAGACAACTTGATGTTAGTCAGCCAGTGTGAGACTTGCCAACAAAACAAACTTGATCATCAACACCTTGCTGAACTTTTACAGCCACTTCCAGTACCTACTCAGGCTTGGCAGCACATTAGCATGGATTTCATTGAGGGCCTTCCTAAATCACAGAACAAAGATGTTATAATGGTGGTGGTGGACAGATTCACCAAGTATAGTCATTTTATGGGTCTTACTCATCCCTACACAGCTATCACAGTGCCTCAGGAGTTTTTAAATACTATCTTTAAACTGCATGGACTTCCAACTTCAATTGTTTCTGACAGGGACAAGGTTTTTACAAGCAAGTTTTGGCAGGAACTTTTCAAAACCTTAGGCACCCATTTATCTATGAGCACAGCTTATCACCCTCAGTCAGATGACCAATCTGAAAGAGTTAATGCTTGCTTAGAAGGCTACTTGAGATGCATGACAAGCCATAAGCCAAAATAATGGTTTCAGTGGCTTCCATTGGCTGAATGGTGGTATAACACCAACTATCACACCAGCTTGAAGATGTCTCCATTCCAAGCACTATATGGGTATGTACCACCTCATTTGGCTTTTCCTACAACGTCTACTACATCTTTCGCTTCTGTGGAAGAATATTTACAAAGAAGAGATGTTGTTTTAGACATTCTCAAAGAGAATTTGCATAAGGCACAAGAAAGAATGAAGTGGTTTGCTGACAAGAAAAGAAAAGATAGGTCATTCCTTGTGGGTGATCTAGTTTACTTGAAGTTGCAGCCTTATAGACAGACTTCTATGGCCCTGCGCAAGAACTTCAAGTTATCTGATAGATATTATGGACCTTTTACTGTGATTCAAAAAATTGGTGAAGTCGCATACAAACTACAACTCCCCCAAACTCCAAGATCCACCCAGTGTTCCATGTGTCACAGTTAAAGAAGAAAATAGGCGCTTCTGCAACGACTGTTCCTTCACTGCCATTGGTGGATTCAGAGGGTGAAATCATACTCAAACCATTTGCCACCTTGGACTCCCGCCAGATTTTTCGACATGGAAAGGCGGTGCAACAACTACTGATTCAATGGTCTCACACTACTCCAGCTGATGCTACTTGGGAGGACTTATCACATGTCAGAGCACACTTTCCACACTACCATCCTTGAGGACAAGGATATTCTGAAGGAGGGAGTATTTTCATGATACCAGAGTGCCTACAACCATCCCTGGGGTGTATTTAGCTTTTAGTAAATTTATTTAGCCGTTTTACTTTCAGTTAATTCTGCTTTAAGTTTTACTTGTACGGATGCAGTACTAGCACGCGTGCAGTCCGTGATGCTTTAGGGTTTCGTTAGGTCCTTTTCTCTAAAATAAGCTTGTATCTGGAATTGCAGAGGATAAGAAAAATTAAGTTAATGGAAGCAGTACAGTGGTACTGAGTTACTTGAACGCTTACAGTACAATCTCTCCTTCCTTGTTACATCATAGAATAACTCAGTACGTAACGGACATAAAACGAGGGGGACTAGCCAAAACCTCAAAAGAGGAAAAAAAAAACAGAAAAAAGAAAATGAAAAGCAAAAACATACTTATGTAAATCGATTAGAAGACATGCAGAATTGGACATATTTTCCAAACTAGTACGCATAATATGCGAAGGCTCATTCCACCAATGAGAGCCAATAGAGATACATTGATCATCCCCTAGGCCTTGACTCAAACTTTGGAAGCTTGCATGCACGACCACATATTATCTTATTGATATAGTCACAAATAGTCTCACCTTAATTAAACAAGAAACCTCAACTTTGATGATATAATATTGTTGATTATATATCGCTTGGCGGGGTCAAAGAGATTATGAAGCGTCATGAGTGATTCCAAACCAAGACGCCGACCACTATCTCCTCTGCTTCTTTCGTTGGAGTACAAACCTTTAATCACATTATATCTCACTTCGTTTTGGTTGGTAATGACAAATTTTTACTCGACATATGGCGTATTATCGGTCTACCTAACACCTAATCTGGAAATTTGTAACGCCCGATTTTCTAACGGATATTTTTTTTGTAACGTCGTATCGACGTTGATAACCTTGTAAAAATCGTTGTAATAATTGATATCTTTTACTGAGTTTCGGGAGGGTTGTATGCAATTACCTTCCTATCCTCAATTAAACTTCCTAGTTACCTTGTTACCCTCCATTTATATTATTATTATCACCTTTATTACTACTATGAGCTCCAAAAATTCTTTTCACGCTCGAGGTATCCCATTATCCCAACGATTTTCCTTTTTTTATCCAATATTCTTTTCCCATTATAACTTTTCATTTTGACTATGAAAATCAGAAAACAAAATCAAAATCAATAAAATTAGTTTTCATTTTTTCTTTTATTTTTTAATATGATCTGGAAATTGGAGGAGAAAAAATATGTTGGAATATCTATGTCCATTTCTCAACTGAGATCCTCAGACGTATCTCTTTCCATTTCTCATTTTTTCTCCATCCATTTTACTCTATTGATTTGAGTTTCAGAAACTTTGAGATGCAGCTGCAGAAAACTTCATAAACAATAATGATAAATCCATAAATTCTTCATGAATCATCGATGTAAGCTTACATTTAAGTTGGATCGATCTCTCGTAGAAGTATTAACACTGATTCATAATCTTGGAAATGCAAATATGAGTTGTCTTCATCTAAGGTATTTTATTCATTAATTTTTCTCTAAATCTAGTATTTTCCAAAATTTGGGGGTTTTATAATTTTTCAAATTGGAGGTAGAAGCTATTGATGTCGAATTTTAATGAACATCCCTATCTTTAAGATTTATATGCGATTGTGGTTTATAGTTTTTGTGTTTGAGTATGATTAAGAAGATCTGTATATGCAATTATGGATGTTGTAGTACATCGTACTGTTTTGAGAATATCTCGGTGAAATTTGTATAGGTTTAGCAGATAATTAGACTGAAATCGAGACATAGTATTTTACTTGTTTGTAGGATGTCACCATTTGTTTGTAGATGGTGAATCAATTGATTAGAGGATAATATTATCCACCTTATTCCATTTCGTTGTTGGGTGGCATCCCATATGAGATCATACCGGGAGCAACACCAGGATTTATCCTTGCCAAACTAGCTTGACCTTGCTTTCCATTGTTTGCATAATTCTGCTACAATTGTTGTTTTTGCAGTAAAAGGTGTTGTTTATCTCTAATTCTATGATTTGGAGTATGATGGTGGAGGGACATCTAATGATGCTGCAAATGGATCCTGGTTAACAGGTATCACTGTGCCATATGGAGAAGGAAAATCCAGTACAGGAGTCCCATTCCTCGCAGACAATGGCAATGCCACACTACTAGACACTTCTTCCAGTCAGATGGGAAGTGCTCGCCTGTTATCTTATTACACCCTCATCATACATTCCGTTTAAAAGTAACGGGTCTAACCCTCCACCTAATGCTTCCTTCTGTCTAGATAATTAAACCATTATCTGTTTCAATATGAGATAATTCCTTATCTGCTTTACCAACCTCAGCTGTTGGGTTTTTCCACGCTGAGGTTACTTCAGATTTCCCATTTAATGAGAATTTTTCCCATGAACCATTTCCATTAGTAGTAGCTAGTCCAGTGAACAATGCTAGGGCTAAGCTATTTGATTGATCATCAGCTGAAACATCATTCTCATTTAAGTTCAACAGATCCATATGTAATGATTTTTAGGTTGAGGATCATGTGGCAGTGGTGGTGGCGAAGTGCCTCTGGAGCAGGAAGTTCCTTTATATATCTTGTTAATGTCAGGAACAGGTTTTTCCTCTGTAGGTAGAAGAGTTTCTTCCCACTTCTTGGGGCTCTTATACATTATCACCCTGGTGACAACTGTTGGCTGTCTTATACCGTTGAGAACGATAATGGCCATGTACCAGTATCATAGTAATAATTGTTCTTCAAGCATTAGATATAATGTTCATGCTCCTTAAATGGGCTAAAGAGTTAAAGCTTGATAGAGTTCACTTTGAAATGGATGCTTAAGTGATTGCAGACGCTGTGAAGAATGACAATAGCACCATCGATTGGAGACTACACAATACTGTTCTAGACATAAAAAATTTATTTTCAGTTTTTAGTTCTTGGAAACTCTCTTATGTTCCAACACAGAGGAATAAGGTAGCTGACATTCTAGCTAAGATGAAACGAACAAATATAATCTCTTTGACTTGGGGTTGTGTTTCCTGATGCAATTTCTAATCAAGTTGCAGTTGATTGTTCTCATGTATTGACTTAATCCTTTTTTATCAATACATTTCTTTGTTTAAAAAAAAAAATAAAAAATTTCTTGCTCCTTATTTAAGAGTTTGACTTTGTATATGTAGATTCCAAATGGTTTGATCTTGGATATAAAACTCCAATTTGATTTGATAACTTATTGGGTCATTCCGTTCCAATATCTATATACACATGATTATAGATCTATCTCACAAACATAGTTTTCACTTTTCGTTAGTTTTAAAGGAAGTTTGATTTCCACTAATTTAATTTAGTATCAGTCGATATATTCCAATATTTTTCTAAGAAATATTTTTTGACAAAGCAATGGCAAATTTTTCTAAGAAATATCGTTTTACATTTAGATAATTTGAACGCATTAAGAATACTAATTTCAATTTTACCAATCATAATTACCTCCACAATTCATAATACTTACAACGAACCCAAGCCTAATCTAACCTTAGTAAATCAGGGATTTTCTTTAGTGCCGATACCGACCCAGATATCATGAACGTAATCCAATATGGCCTTAATGTTCAACCCATCCCTATTAATGATAAATATTTAGGGTCACCATTGTTTACAAATAGGTCTAAGATCAAATGCTTTGAACCAATGGTATAGGAAACATGAAATCTAGACTCTTAGGTTGGCAAAACAAAACTCTTACTATCACGGGAAAAACAGTCATGATTAAAACTGTAACGGTCATGATTAAAACTGTAAAGTCCTCCATGAGTATTTATCAAATTTCCTTTTTTAAACTACCTAAGAAGATATGCAAAGATATTAACAAAATCCAAAGGGACTTTTGGTGGGGAAAAAACATAGAGTCTCCAAAAGGAGTTTATTTAAAAAATTAGACTTCTTTTTGTAAACCAGTTGATTATGGTGGTCTTGGGTTCCATAATGTCGAACATTTCAATAGTGCCATGATTTCCAGATTAGGATGGAGACTTAAGGAAGACCCAAACTCTCTCTTGGCTTCAATATTTAAATGTAAATACTTCCCTGATAAGGATGTGATGCATTTAGACTCTAAACCTAAAAAAACAGATAGTTGGATGTGGAAAGGCATAAAGAGCGGTATTGCGCTAATTTAAAACAATGGTTTTTGGAATATTGGAAAAGGAGACAAGATCGAAATCTGCAGCGACTACTGGATTCCGAATAAAAAACCTCCCTTAGTGAAGCCAAATATAGACACTGAAGGTCTTAACCATGTTAGTGACTCTAAACTTAATACTGGAGCGGGCGTGATAGCAAGAGATGCAAATTGTGGCGTAGTAGGTGCCATGAGTATTGGACTTGGTTTTGCTTCAAACTACTTGGCAGAGTTATATGGTATTCTTTTGGGGTCTTGATTGGGCTGTGCAATGGGGATATTCAAAAATTCTTGTTCGTACAGATTCTTCTAGTGTAATTCGGGCTTTAGAAGATTTTTCTTTGCCATGGTTTGCTCAACAAAGGTGGATAGCGGTTCGGAGTATGTTTGAATCAATTAGGTTTGTTCACACCTATCGTGAAGCAAACTTTTCTGCGGGCATTTTGGCTAAGCATGGTAGTTTATTGGCTAAAGGAGTGAGAATTGCCTATGTTGGGTGCCTGATTTTTAAGTTCAATTGAGTTACCAAATGTATCTTATTTTCGATTTAAATAGTTTTTATGAGTTTTTGGGGTCGATGTGACCTCTTTTCTCATAGACTATCTTGTAAATATTCTTCTCTTTAATATAATTTTTGGACTTAACAAAAAAAATTAATGCCTGTTTTGACACCCAGACCGTGAATATAATAAAACAAATCCACATTCCAGTAGACAACACAGAAGATAAGGCTATTTGGACTTTGACTAATAACGGGAAATTTTCGGTTAAGTCTCTTTATAACAATCTCAACTCCAGCAACAACATAGCTACAGACTGGGGCCCTATTTGGAACTTGAAGGTTTCGCCTTCAATAAAAATATTCATGTGGAAAATTGCGCAATCAATACTTCCCAATAGTATGCGAGTTGTTGTTGTTCTTCCGAGCATTAATACTACTTGTCAACTTTGCAATAATCATTGTGAAACTTTAAGTCACTTGTTTTTAGATTGTAACTTTGCTTCACAAGTCTGGAATCATCTCAATTCCCGGATGAGTTATGTGAAAAACAACACTAACACTTGTCATGAGTGGATAAATGGTTGGTTTAACAATGCAGGTAGAGATGGAGTTTACATGGGATTTTGAGAGAAGTTATCAGTAGGAATAGAGAATGAAGAACATGCGATAGTATTCGCTTGAGATGAGGTAACAGATGAAGAAAAGATGATGGTATTCGCTTAACTAGGTGAAGCAGTGTTCGTTTCCGTGACAGAGGCAGTCTCACCAGAAGACACCTGTTGTGTAGAACTAGGCTTCTTTTTGAAACTAGGAAGAGCCATATGAGTATCAATAGTAGGAGGTTGTTTGCTTCTTCTAGACTTCTTTTCTTTCTCTCTCGCGTCATCCTGCGAATAACAATGTAGATAAGAAACAGAGGCAACAATATTGTTTAAAAGGAAAATGGTATTTCTTACTACCTTGTTATGCGAATGCTTCCTCTTGAGAGACATATCATCTTTGGACCTTAAAGAAAAATTAGGGTTTGGAACGATAAAACGAGATCCACAGGAAGGAGCCTTGCTGCAACAATACCAGTATGGGAATTATCAATAGCAATAGCCGAACAGTAATGGCGATACAGGAAGAACAGTAGCAAAACAATAATGGCGGTGTTAAAATTACGAACAATATCAAAGAGAAACAGAGAGCATAACAAAAGAGATAAAACAAACCTTTGAGAAGAATCCATGAAGTGCCAACACTAGCAGGAGAAGAGAAGATGAAGATTCAGAGAAGACGAAAATTTAAAAAGATTTTGTGAAGAAGAAAGACTAAAGAAAATAAAATATTTCACTCTCAAAAAGATTAAATAGGAAAGAATATGACCGGTCGTACCAGGTGGGAAAGCAGACGTGTCGGTGAAAAGTGAAAAGGTGTGAACGGTTACGCCGAAGATCCGGAAACTTGTCGGTCAAAAGTAATATGAAAAGTTGATAGGGTGCGACAAGTAATAAGTACAGGTGCTAAGAGGTGGATAAGAACAAGTTCTCTCATCGGTCTTTCTATAATACAGATCGCTAAGAGAAGAGGCAAAATGTAAAGGGTTAAATATCGCATACGTATGTATCATGCGAAGCGATATTATTATAAGGGGGCGAACGTACTCGCAAGTAGCATATTCCGAATGACGAAGCTGATGATGTCATAAGGGTCACGAATAAAGTGTGGAATCTGTACGAAGTTAAAGAAGATGTGCGAGAAGACCCAATATACGGGTGCAAATACATCGCACGCTAGATCCAAAAATAAGGGCTTTATTAGCTGTCCTCCATTATGTAAAATTCCTATATATATAGAACCAGCCACCATTGTACAGAGGAGGTGATCATTTGGAGAGTAGAGGTACAACTTTAGGAGAGAGAAAATTATTTGCTCCCCAAGTTAGGGTTTTATCTTCACTACTTTGTATTGATTTCCAAAGCTTAATAAAATTCTTATATGTATTTTTCATTATGATTTCATAGTATAGTTAGCATCTTATCAAAAGGGCGTGGTAGTGGGATTTTCTACTACTACTACATAATCTCTTGAAGCAGTTTTTCTT